>VYXB01002818.1:1815305-1926281 GCA_013397135.1 Pachyramphus minor | reverse complement strand
CGCCCCGTCCGGCGGCCGCGGGGAGCGGGACGGGCCGGCGCGGCCCCGGCGCCACGTGGCGGCCGCGCTGCCGGCTCGGGGGAGGAGGGCAGCGCTGGGGAGGGGGACGCTGGGGAAAGCAGCAGGCAGCCGGCGAGTAGGACGGCACGGGGCCGGGAACACCGGCCTCGCCGGGGCGGGCAACCCTAGAGCGCGGTCGGCTGTGCCGTGGCGAGGGACAGGCTCTCGTAGAGCCGAGAACAGGGCTCGCCGCGAACAGCCCGCCCGGGAGCCGGATGCTGTTGCTGCCAGAACACCAGTCTTGGACCCATGTCCGTGAAGGTGTGGGCTCCTCCCGAGAGCGGGGCCAAAGGGCACTGTCACAGGATGAGATAGGAGGTACCACGACCAGGAGGGTCGGGGCCAGGCAGAGAAGACCTCGCTCGGTCCACTCTTCTTCCTTGTAGGAAGGTTAACACGGGGCTCCGCCTTCCCTCCTGGAGACAAGGCTCTGTTCGCACCCCGGCACGAACTGACTAAATGACTAGTGACACCTCTCTTGCCTACACGCTGGCAGCTACTGCCCGTGCACGCACTCCCGATCCGGTTAGCCTGACCTCTCCGTTCCCAGACACTTCCTATAACTAGGGATTCAGCTTAGCAGCCAACCACCAACATGCTGCCCAGAGAAATTTACATTTTCTTGCACGGAAAACTTGAGGAAGCACAACTTCCCTTTGCAGAGGAGCAGGGCTGTGGCAAGGCCACAGTAGCCCCGTTTTCCTGTCGGGAACTCAGCAATAACCTGCCCTCACGGCTGCTTGCGGGCGTGTGTTTGCAAGTCCCAAAACATCCTGCATAGCCAAAGAGTGTTCACACCGCTCAGGCTCAAAGTGTCTGATGCTCATAAAGGCTACACTTTCCTGGAGAGAGCAGCTGCCTGGGAACAGTGTCGGCTCTGGCCTGTGTGGGAGGGGACCTGTGGCTGCCCACCACCTCGCCCGGGCCAGGGTGCTGGTTACACAACCGGAGGAGCAGTACTGCACACTGGGACTTGTAGTTCTGGGGAATCTAATCGTCCTCTGCATTGGCTCGCACTCCAAGTAGCCTCCTCACAGGTTCAGGGGCTCTCCTTGCTGTTCAGCCCATCAGTTCCCCTACCCTTCGGGGCAGGAGATGCACTCCAGAACTTTGCTCCCGAGGTGGTTGTGCTCCCAAAGCTCCCCCGTGCATTCCTGTCCGCCAGCGGGCAGCGGGCCTGGCCCTCCCTCTCCCGGCAGCCCCCACAGCACAAGGATAGATGGCCCCGGGAACAATGCCGGCCGGCAGCACTGACAGGGCTCGGATCACTCCCTGGCCACGAGCGGCACAAGCTCCCTCGGGCTGCCTGTAGTGCAGGGGGGGGGGTCAAGAGAGCAGGGCACCGGCACTTCACGATATGCCAGGCTCCATAAGAGCTGCAGGTTCTTCCAGAGATGTTCAACAGCTGGCATTTATAGGGACGAGGGTAACTTCTAAAAAAGCCAGCTCACTGTTGAAAGATACTTCATGGAAATCTTTCTTACAGACCAGATCTTCTGAATATGCTCAGATCCAGTTTTTAAATTGAAACTAAAAGCAGCAGTGCTTGTCTTTCACAAGTTTCAATGCCACATGTATGCCAGGGCTTATCATTCCATAGAGCTTCTCACACTAAGAAACTTCATATCAGTGAGGAAAACTGACACATGCTAAATCCCAATACTTACTCATATTCTGTTTTACCAGCAGAAATTCTTGATATAAATGGCAACAGGAGAGGTAGGTAAATCCAAACTACAGTGATGTCTGTGCAGCCTCCTCTGGAAAATAGTGAGTCAGACCCATAAAAATGAGAAAGAAATCTAAGACTAGAAAAATTATATGCTGGAATGAACCCGAAGGGTAGTGTGTGAACACCACTCCTCACCAACAGCCATTAGTAGTATGACTGGCTTTTATGTAATTTAAGTTACAAATAGAGTTCAAGAAACTTATCAATAAACGTGTATCACAGCACACACTACCTGTCAGTTGATTCTGATATTTCGGTTCAACACTTACCCCATTCTTTTTTTCTCTGTAACATTAAACCTTGCTATTGCAATCCACCAACGGTCAAAGAATTTTTTTTCTGGTTTTCCCGTTCATTCATATTTACAGTCTAGTAAAAAATGTTTAAAGTGCAGTCCTGTCTGTCTCTCCAGTCAACATTCTTTCCATTCCAGTCCCACTTCCTGCTGTTTTCTCCAGTGGCTTTTGCTTTGTACCACAATTGTCTGAATTGAAACTGCATTTGCAAACAGTTTAAAACACAGCACGTGCCCAAAACAGGTATCTGAAGGCATCTGGCAAAACTGAGCTTTACTATCAGCTGACACCACTCCAAAAAGTCAGAGAACCACCTGGGGATCGGAGGGCAGCAGTGTTGACATCAAGGCACTTTACAACTGAGCAACAGTTTACAAAGAGTTAATCATCTGAGACTTTCAGCAAGCAGCAAAACAGAGCTGTAAATAGAAGTGAAGGCTTGGAAACAAAAGACAGAGAGGGGGCTGGATACAGAGGGGCAATGGGCAGCACAAGGACTCAAATAAGAGAATGAAAACACCTAACAACCAGAAGGACACAATCTAGAAGCAGTGGAGGGTGAGGAAGAGAAGGCTGTGGCAGCAAAAATATTCCAGGAATGGTGGAAATGGGGTGAGGGAACCAAGATTTAATAACAGGACTTTCCTAGTATGCACATTACTCTTTTATTATGCAATATTTAGACCTTTCCTCATGCAATTCAAACTCCCAAGTTTTTAACCCCCTTATCAAGTCTGTAGGAGTCTCTTGGAATCCTTGTGATAGGGAAGGCATTGGTGCCTCACGCATCTTTAAGGACACACTGTGGCACTGTGCACAAAACAAAGTAGAAAATGTCAGGAGGGAAGTGTGGTTGTCCATATTCATGACAAGCACTAGCCGTGGAGGAGCCCAGGATCTCTTATGCCCTGTCCAACTCCAACTCCTGTCCATGGAAATGAGGGCTTCTTCCTCATCAGAGAATAGCCAAAGTCAGTTGAGTAGTCACCGAGGTCTATGTACTGGCTGCATGGCCAGATGGACAAAGCACCTGGTCCTCAGCCCTGGTCTCTGCTCTCAGTCCTGGTGGTGCATGAGCACACACCAATGTAACACCACAAATTTTACAGCCAACGTGGAACTGTTGTCTTCTGCAAGAGCAATCTCGTTATTAAAGCTCTGCTTTGTCCATGATGGGAACCATTCCTGCGTAGCCCCTTGATGGCCATTCTCCACTGCAGCCCCCCCATGAATTGACCAGTTGTTAGGACAAGTCCCCTCATGATCCCTGCAGACAGATCTTGGGATCTTGTTGCAGGATTTTGGTATGTGGAGCCAGGGCACAGTACCTTGACAAGTAAACTCCACATTGCCCAAAGCTGTGAGCCACAGTTGCATGACAAAGGAGTGCAACACTGGAGCATTCATTTACAGGATGTATTTATTACACTGTAAAAAGTCCATTGGATTTGTAGCCATTTACTCTGTATGTACACGGCTGTATTCCCACCCCAACCGCAGGTTCCTCTCCATACAAGATACACTGGGTTGGAGTCCCACCCATGCCCCTCCCAGTCACCATGGGGATTTCCAAGATTGAAATTATTGAGAATTTAGCCAGCTAGTCAAGGGAGGAGGAGGGGGAACGGCAATGCAGCACTTGCCAGGCAGCCAGCTCTGCTCTGGCCACGAGGAAGGGGAAGAGCGGGATGTCCTTGCGGCAAGGCGGAAGCACAAGAATGACTACCAGGGCCTCGGCTGCAGGGGTGTCCTGGGGGGAGAAGGATGTGGGATCCCAACAACCAGAAGATGCACAAGGGTGAAATCTGTGCAGAGCTTCCAAGACAAACCACTGCAGAGTTGCTGGGCATCTGTCAGCAGGTGCCACAGATTCCCACATCTTCTCTAGCTGAAGAGGATGTTCTCCTAAGGAAGGGGGCTGGCCACCAAGAGGACAGTGTAGCGAGTGGCAAACAACACATCACTGCTGTGTACCCCAGGGATTGGCCCCCAAGTGCTATGTGAGAGATGGCCATGGTGCTCTGCTCCCAGTATTTCCTTCTCATTTACTCAACTATGCAGAGCACTTTGGATTTGCTCTCTCCAACCAGAAAGCCTGATTATATTATACGAGGAGGGAAGAAAGCTGTGCTGCCCCTATCAGACTCCCCTGCTGCCTACTCCATATCTGGCATGCGAATTGCTGTCATCTTTGTTGCAGAAGGAAAGCATGTCCCTACAGCAGGCAAGAAGCCCTATATAGCAAACTGGGAGCTGTACTGTAAGCAATCCACATTTCTAACAAAATTCTTTACCTGCTGAACTTAGGCATGCCCAGAGCCCAGACAAAGCAGTGCAACCAGAAGAGTGAGCAGTAAAGCTAGGGAATGGCTGGGGAATTGCCCAGGGACTGGACTGAATAATCTTGAGAAGCAGCCCTGTACTGCAGCCCCTCTCTGGCATGACATCAATAAGTTTCCCCTCTTTACCAGATGAACTGGTGGCAGCTTGGTCCCAGGCTGCTGGGTGTGAGTGTTGCTTGGCCCCTGAGATTGCAAAGGCAGGAAGGTCAGTGGAACTGGGCACTCCTCCAAGAAGACAGGAAGTTGTAGGCAGATTTCTAGGTGATGCCACAAGAAGGGAGCAGAATAGGATGTGCTCCAAAGGATTGTGGCAGCAGCCCTTCTGCTCAAATTAGCATCATCTTCTAAAACAAACATGCCTGCTACCAGAGAACATTTGGCCAGCATCCTCCACCCACAGAGCCTCCTCAGCAGACAGTTCTCAGATACCCTCAAACTAATTGACTTCAGAGGTTGTCATGGGGTCAGTGGGCCGTGGAGTAGCTAAGAGGGGAACAGGAGAGGTGGCTTCAATTAGGGCTGGGTTGAGAATGATTGGAAGAGTCATAGGTGGCACCCCAACCTGCAGGGGAGACGCAAGAGGCTGCAGGATGAGCGGTGGCTGTGCTGTCGTAGGAGGTATGTCCGTAACGGGGCTTGTCTTTGTTGAAGCTGATGCTGGGAAAGAAGGAGAGGCAGAGGTGCTGATGGTGGGTGAGGCAGGTGCAGTGGGTCTCTCGGACTCTGTAAGAAGGAAGACACAAAATACAGGTCTTGACAAAGTCACCTATTAGCTGAAAACTAAGCAGGGCTGAAGATCAACTCAGGGGCCTTTTGAGACTTGCCCCTTCCCTATACCTTCATATGAGGCCCTGAGGAGCAGGGGCCAATCACAGGCATTCTGCCCACCCCAACAACCTCAGCAAGAAGGCCAAAACCTATCCATTTGGAAGCACAGAAGTTCACAACACTAGAAGCCTGGTCACCATAGATCATGGTAAAGCAAAGAATCCATGCCACCATGCTGGGAACATGATTTCAGAAAAAAAAAAAAGAAAACGGGACTCACCACTGGCACCCAGTTCACAAGGCTTCTCCAAAGGAGCCAGGTGTGTGGCTGATCTCACATCCCCCACAGGAGAAGGGGGCAGGGCAGACACGATTGATTTCTGATGCTGCTGCTCCATTGGTATGTTTGGTACAGGATCTAGGAAGACAAAACATGCAGTGAGACCACACACTGGTTTGCTCACTCCTGCCACTCTCAATTTGCCCTTTTTGTGCCAAGCCCCCACAGCCTCCTGCAACTATCATTTCATCAGCTTCCAGGCACTATGGCAGCTGTGAGCTGGACAAGGTGCAAGCACTGGTACAAACCTGTTTTCTCAAGGTTTCCCAGCCCCTCATACCTTGGATGACTGTCTGTTTGAAGAGCTCATCCCGCAGCCGAGGTAAGAAACAGTCAATGCGCTCCCAAGTGATCTCCCAGAGATCTGAGTATCCTGTCCGTGAATCAGCACTGTGGAATATTCCAGCTGTATCCATTACGAGCAGCATATTCTTCAGAGACTCTGGAATGGCCTCCAGCTATAATCAGAGACACTCCTCAGGACACAAAGAATGGACACACAGCAATGAACAAAAGCTCAAAACAGCTGATGGGCCACATTGGAAACAGGGGCCAAGGTGAGAAATCATGGAACAAAATGGTTTGGGAAGGATTAAAAGGTTAAAAAAAACACCAAAAAAATGCATCAAACCAAAACACCTTTCAAATTCAGGAGGTTAAAAGTGGTGAATGGTTGTCCAAAGCACTGCAGTGCCACATTCAGCACCTTACCAGTAAGTCACTGGAGCCAGCATGCATGTACTTGTCCATGAAGTCTAGGATTGTGAGCCACAGGGCAGCAAAGGTGGTCAGTGAAAGCAGTGGGGAGAGATGCTGTAGGAACACCTAGGAGAAAACAAAACTCCTGTCAACAAGTAATACGAGGGCTGCTGCTCACATCTTGACAAGCCAGTCTTGCAAATCTGGATTCCCTGTCCTTGTGGCAGGCTGGGAGCATGCACAAGCCTGGCCTGAGGGCACCACAGACCTCCACTCTTCTGAGCTGCATATGTGGAGGACTGGATCTTGTCTCCTTTGTGAGAGACCCCTGCAGTCTGCATCACCATGTCTTCCAGACTGTCTAGACTCTGTCTCGGGTCAGAACTATCAGCTTGTGACATGCATCATTTCACCATGAGAACAGACTGTCTTCACCTAATGTTGGGCGAAATACTTCTCTCTCTCCATCATAGTCACAAACTCTTTCCTGACAACTTTTCCAAGGACCAGGATCACGGATACAGTTCTGGAAAGAAGGCATGTTCCAGCAACAGAAGCTGGTGGAGAAGCCCAGCACTGAGGACAGTCAAACTATCATCCTGAACCTATCCAGATCAGAGATACTGAGAAGCAAACACAGCAAAGAGTTTGGTTTTCTTGAGGAACATGTTTTCCCCTGAGCTTTCAGGCAGCAGAAGTGTGCTCACCTTGGAGAGTAGTGTTGAGGCTCTCATCCTAGTTTCTTCCATCCCACCAACATCAGCTGGGCTGATGTTCTCAAGTAGCTTGGTTAGCAGTGGGAACAGCACCTGTTGGATCAGACACATGGATGTTTTAGAGATGAAAAATGACTGATGAGATTTGCCCAGACAACCTTACAGAAAGGAGATGGATTTTGGGACTGATGGCTTCCAGACAGAGACCATGAGAATGGGAAGTGGACATGAGTGGATCCACTTCAGTACTCCAAAAGGCTCTGTAAGAAACCTAAGCAGAGAGGAACTTTTCACAAGACCAGAGTAAGGATCGTCTTGTCTGCTGTGGTGAACCAGCTGCTCAAGAAGACAGTGCTGAAGAAGAAGACCATTCTTCCACTCCTGCACACAGCTTTGCTCTTCATAACAATAATTTCTGCCTACATGCCCAGCCCAGCCAGGAGATTACCTTGTTGAAGCAGGACTCCCATTCCAGGGCATCCAGGGCCTGCAGGTCATGCACCAGAAGGGCCCGCTGCAAGTAAGTGAGTGCTTGCATCCGTATCTGGCGTCGGGCATCACAGCACAGCCAGGCAATACCTGCAAGAGAGGGATTCAGGGAAAAGCCCACCGTGAAAGTGTCACATCCCTACTTCCCCAGTCTAGGGTAAAAAGTCTAATGAAGATCTAGGGAAAAAAAAGTATACTTGTTCCAGGCCACAGACTGGCAATCTACTGTCAGATCCAGAAACATGCTGGCAGCTAACTCATGCTAAAGATATAATTCAAAATTTGATCCGAATTCTATTTCAATTACAAGAGACCCTAAAAACAACCTCTGCCTGCCTTCTGCAGTTAGTTCTTGGCTCATCAACTTTCCTGCCATTATTTTTGCTTGCTCTCATCAGCAGCTTTACCCTGTAGCAAAGGACACCAGCAGTTGGACCACAGTGTTCGGGAATCCGCTGTGATTTTCCTGGCTGCCGTCTCTAGGTGTCGCTGCTCCTCCGCCCAGGAGCTGTAAATGCCGGCTGCTCGCGTGTGCAAGGTGTGCATGAGGTCCAGGAGCTGCAAGTACATGGCATGGTAAGAAACACATAGGACTTAAAAACTTGAAGCAACTCTGATCTCTGCTCTTCTCCAAAGCAATGCTAAAAGGCTCACAGCTACTCAACCCTGCTTCCTGTATGTACCTACTCATGCACAGCTATAGATATGGTGTCAGGCCCTGCTGTCTGTGCCCTCCTGAAGTGGTCAAGTGCCAGGCATCTTCAACAAGATTTGTTTCAGTTCAGTAGCCATGTCAATCCCATCTTTGAGGACCACCATTCCAGTCATGCCAAAAGGAAGAACAGACTCTCTCCTGGAATACAGTATTGACTCTCCCAGGCAGAGGGATAAACCCAGTGATTCAGCTATGCTGTTCAGGAACAACTCTCTGCAACTTTTTTTTAACAAAAAAGGCATGAAGCACATGCAAAGTTCCCTCAGAACAGCTCCGATGGGCACATGACAGCACTCTAGTCAGTTTACTACTGAACTGAGCCCCAACAGCCTGACAGTCAACAGGCCTGTGTCTTCACACCTTTAAAGTACCAGCTGGAGAGAAATTACTCCCTTAGCTCAGTCCTCTCTACTTGAAATCCCAGTGCCTCAGCCCACAGAGCTTTCCCCTTTCCACAAGCTCAGATACCCTGTCAGACTCCCTGCTAACCCTACATGAACCTCATGCCTCCAAACACCCTTGGATCCACATCCATCTTACCTACTACAGTGATTCACAGCTTAAGACATTCTCCTTGCTTTCCAGAGGATCTCCCTCTCCACTGCTATTCTGCTTTTGCCAGAACTGCAGTCTTTCTCTTTCACTGTAGAACCACATATTGCCACCAGAGCCACCCTCTGATCCACTGTCATCCAGTGCCCACTAAGCCAGGGTACAGCCCTCCCCTGCCACATAAAGAATCCCAGTGATTACCTAGCAAAGCCCTAAGTACGGGAAAGGAGAGGAGGAAATCCTTGCTATACTTACGTCCTGACTAACCTGTAAAGACACAGTGTGGTAGCTGGCAGGGATGCTCTCATCCTCATCCTCATCACTGTGTGTGTGTGCCTGGTGCTGGCTCAAGACCCGGGATCGCCTTGTGGAGCTCTCCTTTGGCTTTTTTTTTAACCGACTGGATTTACTGTCAGATCTGTGGCTCTTCCCTCTCTTTTCCTGGGACTTGTAGCCTAGAAAGTAAAAGGCAGCAACATATCTTATACACAGTCCACCACAAAATTTTCTGCCTTTCAACACACAGAGCAGCCACCTTTTGATATCCCCAGCAGAGGGCCCTGTCCTGTGAAATGACCACTACCTGCTTGTAGGGGACCCAGCACCCCTCAGGGACAACCTTCAAGCAAGAGCTGATATTGCTACCTCCAGATCAACTCCAAACCTCCCCTTCATCCCAGGGAAGAGGATAAGGATAAGGTCCCTGCTGCCAGCAGGAGCCATGACACTCTTCTCATAGTAGACTGTTTTCTGGGGGTTGGGGACTCATTCCCTGACAGTACACTTCACACTTCTTGCTGACCGGCCACCCCAAGCCCCATCCTGATTGTCACGTGAAGGGTCATCTTACCCCCATTCAAGCTTGCCTCCACGAAGATACGTATCGTTTTGACACACAGCTCAAAGTTCTCAGGTGTGACATGGGCAGCATCTCGCACGATGAAGGACAGGGACTCCACACATTTCATGAGAGACTTTGTGTCATGTGGGCCCAAATCCAACCCTACAGTCAGGCTGTACTGGTTGACGAGAGGAGATGGACCCAGCCTGCTGAGCCCAGCAGTGGATCTGGAGGTGTCGATGTCATCTTTCCCCACCTGCAGGGCATAGCAAGAGCGTAAGCAGGAAAGGGTAGCATAGCAAGCAGCACCTCATGCACCTACTGAAAGGACCTTTCTTTTGAAGTCAACAGATAGTGGTTCTGTTAGGGTCCATTTCTCTTTCTTCCTCATTTGCCTCCAACCTTTCTCCTCTCCATCTGGATTTCTCCCCATCCTCCCTTTATATTATCAGTTCATCTTAGCACTCTTTTCTACTGTCTTATTCTTTCTCCCCCTACCACACCCTCTGCTCACAGCCATGCTAGGAGTAGTTTTCTTTGGGCACCAGAAGCCCACTGGTTACTCACCACTAGCCAACCGCTGTTCATGACATCCACATCTGTCACCGAGCGATGCATCTTGCCCGGCTTCCCATGGTCCGTGTACACCTCGGAATCAGAGGTATAGCCGCGGTCCAGGCTCATGTCACTGGGATGATAGGAGGAGGAGACCTCGCTGTCTGACTGAGCACCTGCAAAACAAAAGGCATGGGATTTAGATCACAGCCAAATGAAGAGCTTGCAAGAGTAGCCGTGGATAAGGGAGAAGCAATCCAGACTAGTTCAGATCAGCATCAGCCAGGAACGACTAGTGGGCCCTGGAAGAAACCAGCCCAGACTTCTCTTCCTGTGAGACCTGTTTCTCCCCTGTAGACATGTTTTGCTTTCTCCTCCAGGGGGAAGGAGCTTTCCATCCGCTCCTGTGTCATTTGTCAGCCTGACCATGGATTTAAAAAGGGCAGGAAGTCCAATATGTCAACCCTGAGGAACGAATGATATGTACCATGAACTTTATCCACTACTTGAGGTGCTAAGTTCAGCCAAGACAACTCCAAAAACCCAGCATGGAATTACATGACTTATGTAGGAATTACACCCCTCTGGGGACACTCAGCTCCACACCGGTACTGGTCAGGTCTTTCTCATGAACAGCAATCTACATTAGCACGTTCCACACCTGTCAGATCTACCTTCCCCAACATTTAAATTTCGCATGCCCCAAGACAGAAGTCTTTGCAATGGACAAATTTAAGCTACTGATACAATGTTATTTAGAAGGAAAAACTTATTCTCTCCATCATTCCACACTATCTAGAAACTCACCAACAGACAGACAGACTTGCTGTGAACACAGGACACCAAATGTTTTCAGGAGGTAAAGAGAACTAATGTTCTGATGTGCAAGGTGCCAAGTCAAGCAGTTTGCTCTATCAGCAAGGACACACGCAGTAAAAAAAAAAAAAAAGAAGAAGAAGAGAGAGATGGGAGAAGACAGCCCAGCATTAACCCAGAAGGCAAATGCCATAAGTGTTTTACAAAATTGTGTTTCTCCCATCTGTCTAGCATAAAGCATAAGGACCTAGCAAGAAGTTCTAGAAAGAAAACAAAGCCTTCTGGAAAAATCTTTTCTTGCTCTTTGCTTTAGAAGTCTGAAGATATCAGTCTCAAATACGTTGCCAGCTGGCTAAAGCAAAACAGAACAATTTGCTGAAAAGACCATCTTTCTAACACGGTCAAGAGAAGTGGGAAACAGTGGGTTGGTCTTGTGGGAATATTTCAGGCACTATTAATACAAATGGATTTGGAAATAGAATTTTAAATAACAACTCCCTTTATGCGAGCCTTAAAATGGGGACAGAAAGGAGTCAGTCCCACAAAAGAAGCAAGTATGACAGGAGCAGCAGCTGGGTTTACATTACATGCCCAGATGAGAGATTATAGTACCCAAGGCACCAGACCACAACCAGCAGAAAATGCTCCTTGGGTAGATCAAAGACCTTCTACAGCTGCTACAACTGATATCAGTTTTCCTCCCACTGCTCCCCCAGGGACTAGCACCTGGATTGCTGCTCACTGAGTAGGAAGAGATGGCAGAGAAGAGAGAGGGACAGACCATGAGGTAGGAGTGAACAGCAGGTGCTGGTCTTTAATCTTGCTAATGTAGTTTAATATCAGCTTTGTTTTCTTGCAGTCCCCTTTGCTAATTGAAAAGCTTGAGGAAGCAGCTGCTTATCTGGCAGGCAGGCATCAGATTTCCCAGCAAAAGCTGGCCTGTCTTACCTGTGTCGTTATCTGCCCTTGCTGTAACCTGCAGGGCTGCAGGCGGCTTCACCCCAGACCCGATACACTCCAGGAGGGTGAAGAGTGTGTACCAGTCATCCCCAGAGTGAATGTTGGCAGCATTGGTCTTCAGGAGTTCATGGAGGCCATAGGCAACCTCATGGCTAACTCTGGACAGCACATTTGGCTTCATCATAAGCAGGATACGTAACGAGAGGAGAACCTGGCCAGAGAAGGAGATGAGAATAACAGACCCTATTACTTACACTCTATTCTCCAAGAATGTACCCCTTCATTTATTTAATTTAGAGCTACTTACAACTGCCTTTTGTCATCATCTGCAGCACAGAAAATTAAATATGGGTCCACCTAATAGCAGCTGGTTTCCTGTGTTGCCAGGTGTAGACACAACCCCCCCACCTAGTAACTGCATTTCAAAAATCTTTTACCTGTGCACTGATTTCTTCTCGACGGAGCAGTCGAATGGCCAGTCTCAGCAGCCCCACCACTGCCCTCTCCACCAAGAAGCAGAACTCCATTGCATGGACACAGAGATGATAAAGGTGGTCTCGGACAGTTTGCCAGACACAGGTCACACGGTCTCTAGCCACGACAAGGAGGAGGGAAAGGGGAGGATGAAAGAAAGTGACACAAGCAGGATCCAGCTACCTCTCCTAGAACTCTAGTCAACCCAGTATTTAATATCAATGAAAAACTCCAGCTGGGAGATATAAGACTAGACACATAGAAACAACAAAGCCATCAAATTTCTTACTCACTACTTGCAAAGCAATCAGGTGGGAGAATTCTCCCTCTGGAATTTAGTTGATATTCTTCAGATTTCAGAATATCAAGCAATAATTTGTCAGCTAACAGCCATTCTATTTGCACATGCTAGAGTAGAATTGTTGAGCCCTGAAATTATAGCCACATGCTGCTTCAGCTGGCAAACCAAGCACATAAGGAACTCATTCCCTGGACCCAGGCAGCAGCTGCAGTGAAGCAGGGATGCTACAATGAATGTGAATGTATTTCAAAGTCATACCTATTCTCTAGAACAATCCGCAGAAGCATCTCCAAGCAGAAGGCTGCATCCTCTTCATCATACGTCTCCTCATCAGGAGTCACAGAGATTAGAGCCTGGAAGAGCCAGGAAATTTTTGTGAATCACAAGCTTCCAGAAATGGGGAACCAACAGGTGAGGACCAACAGAATGCTTTGAGTCTGGGCAAAACTGCATTCCACTCTCTGGCGAGGTCATGCACTGTCTATCAAAAATGCATTGGATAGAGGTCAAGCTAAATATATGGAAAAAAGATTTCTTTTTTATTATGCAAGATGCAGGATCCAGCAGCTTCTTGCTAATAATATATGAAGCACAGAAAAAGGAGACATACGTAGGAATGACTACAAATACTGGAGCTATTCATCTCAAGCCATCAGCTTGGATATGAAGGGAGAATTCCTGACATAATAAGAGTAGGAACAAAATGTTCCTCCAGAACTGAGATGACACTCCCCCAGGGAGATGAGCTTCTCTAGCCTAAAGGCTAATGAGTCCAGCCTTATTACATCTCCCACAGCAGCCAGGTACCACACTATGTAGGGTCACACGGTCAAATACTTCTGTACAGCTCTTGCCACTAGAGTGGCCCTTTAGAGTGCTCTCATTAGGTACACAGCAGACCAGAAACTATGAAAAACTTTGAGCTCCTACACAGAGTTACACATACTTTCAAACACTTGCCAAGATCCTCAAAGCTTTTAGAATGCATTCCACAATTTAATGCTTTCTTCTACTACCAACTTGTGGCTGCCAGCACAGAAGTTACTTTTAACAGCTGAACTAATGATTTGTTTCATATCCCAAATAGTTTCAAGAACTCCTTTGGGGACAGAGGAGCTAGGTGAGTACACAGCACATATCCACCATCATGCTTAGCATACTTGTTTTATCACCAGTCCAGTCCCTTGCCCAGTATCTCTCTCACCTTCATGAGCTCCTGGAGGGATTCCAGTTGGAGGAATTTGCTTTCTGTGATCAACTTCTCAGGATCACATTGCTGCAAAAGACAGAAAAGAAGACTGTGCACCTGGGTGGTGTGGATGGCATACAAACAGATCCTCCAGAAACACATCATATTCACAGGAAAGATACAGATAATGGCTTTAACACAATTAACTGGACAAAAACCGCCAACTAGTTCACTCTTTAACATCAATTACTTTTAGCAGACCTGATCTGTGCTAGACAGATAACTCCTCTAAATCCACACACTGGTCAACCCCCAGGTTCAGATTTTGTTGGCACCATATGCCTTAACACTGTCTTGGAAAAGATTAGTTGTTTGAGAAGTCATTAATTTGTCTTCAAATATAGGACTATGATGCCAAGGGCAGATCCCAGCTTCTTGTGGGGAATCATTCCTGTTTTCATGTGTACAGAGCAGCACATAAGACCGTTTAGCTAACAATCCAGATGCACTCCTCCATAGCTTCCTACAATTCCCAAGTTCCCTGTTACCTAGCAGCATGTATATTTATGCTTCTGGTGCCTGTTACCCACATAGTACTAGCACCAAGAAAAAAAGCAGGTTCTTCTGCAGCCTGTATGTTACCTTTATGCACTCCAAAGCTGCTCGCTTTGCCTCCTGTGTTTCCGTAGATGGCCCTCTCATACCAGATTGCTCTGTCCCACTGAGGGTGAGCCAGCTAACAAAACTCAGTACTGTTGATTCACCACTGCAAATCAGAGGAGACTAGCATCAGTAAGAAAATAAGAAACCATGTTATTTTCCACCTTTGGTACCAAAAAGACTGCCTGGGACATCTACAACACTCACCGGTTAGACGGTGTCTCCTCACGCTGCAGACAGATTTTGCCATTAGGATCCACAAAATCTTCAACCTGGAATATAGACCATGTATGTACCATACATGCATATGACCAAACTATCCACCTCTTCGTAGCCTTCCCCCCAGCCCCATAATGTTTCTCTTAGTGATGAAACACTACACTGAACCGCAGTGTATGCAGTCATACTAGCTCTTCGCTCCCCTAGCCTGTCAGTAAAGTGTCACTCTTATCTGGCAAACACCAGTGCTCTAATACTTCATACCTATAAGCATGTCCCTTTTCACACAATACTCAAAATGTGTTCAAGTAAAATAAATGTTAGAATTTCTCCAATCCAACGTTTTTGTAAAATGAGAAAAAATGAAACCCTATGAAAGAAGCTTCACATAACTTGAGCACTACGCCCTTCACAGGCTTCCAAGCTCTGTACACACTTTACCAAAGTGAGGCCTTCACAAGAGAGGTCTCCTCTTGGAATTGGTTCTATGAAAAGACAGTTTCCCACTCCTCTAACTCTTCAGTTATTACCTCCACCATGGCCTTGGGCAGCAGCTCTGCTCGGAAAAGCTGTAGCATGGCCTCCATGATGTTTTTCCAGCCCTCTCGCAGAATGTCACCATGGCGATGGGCCAAGTGAAACACAGTCTTTGCTGCAACATGGGCCTTGGGATTACTTCCAAAAACAGTGGGCAGGTTCTCAATAGACTGCAGGAAAGAAGAGGTGGTGGCAATCAGTCAGAAAGAGATGTTTTCTTCTCAACAAAAATTAGGGCAGATACTTCAGAATTGGTTAAGGAAAAGACAACAATTCTCTGTATGATGCCCGGATAACTCCTTAGCTCATACTCACTTTACACAAAAACAAGGACAAGATGGCTTGCTTACCTGATACAAGCTGAATCACTGAACCACCTAGACACAGGCTCCCCAAGATTGACAACACAGGACATTTTGAAAGTACTTGCTGAAAACTCACGAATTATCTTGCTACAGAAACTCATTTTAGGATCAATGTCTTCTGCAAATAGAACCACATTTCCTCTGGAAGCAGCAATTACACTGTCTTCCTGTTAGAGAAGGAAACTAGGGCCAAAAGCATTTCTGACTTGCAAAGTTACTCCTACCACTACTTAACAGAAAGATACAAAGTAAGAGTGATGGATCCTGACATACAGTCTCCGCTAATAATTGCGGCATCACAAATCCTCATAATCTGTTCAATGCACTCATAGCTTTTCAAAATATAAGAAGCATGCTAAGTCATTGTAACCAAGCAAGCATATGCTGCCAAAATGAGAAAAAACCCAGCAATCATGTGAGCTATTATCAGACACTAGCATGCTCCATGTTTCTGCAGTCACTTAAGGTCACTGCAATGTGCCTTTTGACAAGAGATGGGCTTTGCTGTTCTCTTGCTTATGTCGACAAAATCCATACTTACTCCCCCATCAAGAATGGAAGCGAAGACATCAGATAGGATGGACTGACTCTTTCAATCTCATATCTGAAGTTCAGGAAAACTAGCACTTGCTTCAGCCAAAATGCTGGCCAAACTGTTATCAAAATGGGTCTTTGATCTAGAGGCAAACTCCATTAGAAGTCCAGTCTGAAAATCTGGCAGGAATGTGGCAACCAATTTGGTTGTTCGTTGATATGGGGAAACCATATGAACACATACATCACTGGAGTCTCAGAGTGCAAACAGCAATATGCCTGATTTTGCACTGTGGTAACAAGCCACAACCACTGAATTAAAATGCACACAGGTTTTGCTACTACTTATTCACTGAGTCAGTATGTGTCTTAACTGTGGATCATGAAGAGGAGCACTAGTTCTTAAATCACTTAATCTCCCTCCATGTTCCTTTCCATTCCTCTTCTTTCAACCAAAGTGGCCATGCATAGCAAATGCAATGCATGGAGAAGATTGCCTGCTCACCAGGATGATCTGACCTAGGAAGTGCCGAGCAGCTAAGTGACACTTTGATGTTCTCCCTTGTTTCCTAACAGTTGCTCTTTGCTTTGTCTACTCAGTCCTCTGAAGAAGGCCCCTCCTTCTCCCTTTCCACCAGACTGTCTTTAAAGTATTCGTTCAGTTGTCCTATCCACTCTTGTCTCCAATCCTTACAGGAATTTAGGACAGTGGAGAGTAATTGGTGTTCTTGGAATCTGGCCAAAGATAAGAACTCAGCCTTCTTCAAATCCAGAAGTCCTTTATTCTATGCCATCACCAAAAGACATGCTTGCTTTATTTACACAGAGCTCAAACTGCTCCAGATTCCAGTCTCACAACTAGATGGGATGCAGCTGGCAATAGTTGGTGCATCTGAGGGCTTAGTTTAGTTGCTTCTACTGTGTAAATCTGTGTCAAACTGTTGCTTCCTGGCAGACATTCCTCTGCTTGTATTATCTATTGGTAGTCTCGAGGTCTGGTATGCCTGGAGAGGATCAAGTATTGCACCTTTACTCTTGTGAGCTGTGGATGAAGAGAGAATCTAAAGCAACCCCACTGCTTAGGATTTCTTTGTCTTTTAATAGTCAAACTAGCACTTTTTCACTGTTACAAATGCCAGAATGCAAGTGATGCAAAACACTTGGCCCAAACCATTCCATTTCCCTACAACCTAATTCCATTCCATTAGGTTGTTCACTTTCTCCTACCCCTTTAAGGGATTTAAAAAATTCACCTGTCTTGGCCTTTTTACTCCCATGCTATCAGTCTTGAATCATCTTGCTTCCCTTATGTGTGGCAATTCTGTTGTGCTCACTGTGGGTCTGGTGCTGGTTCTGAGAGCAACGCTGTGAGATTCTTTGGGAGTTCTGACCCTTTACAGGAGTTGCTGTCAACTTCTCTTTAGAAAAAAGCATGCTCTGCCACACTGTCTATCAAAACACCTTGGGGAAAAACAGGCTGATGCTGTAACATACAGATTTGGGCAATAAAAACTTACACCAACCACTGCATCTCACATTTATTCTTACAGTGTAACCCAGGGAAATGGTCTTTAGGACTCGCCAAAAGTGGGGCAGACAGTCGATCTTATTACCAGACTCCACACACTGATAATTCAAAGCATTTGTTTTTCTAATCCCTTTGTGCTTATGCTGTGAATCCACACAGAGCCCCTACACTTTGGAAGTACAGCTCACAAAACAGTTCCTGTTGGCACTGCATAAGCCCTTTAACTAAACAGTCAATATCTGAAATGTATAAACTTACTTGGGATCACAGGGAGATTTAAGTCTCCTCAGATCAAGCAGGTGAAATAAACACTTCTACATCAAAGCATTCTGTTTCTGCGTAAACTGCCACTTGTGAGCAAGTAGAAGGAAATTTGCATATTTGAACCTGTCCTATGGCCGTCTCACTTCACTACACACTTTCCATTGCTTCCTCCAGAAAACTCTAGGCAGGGGCTGACAGATACCTATAGAAACTGTGATAACTAAAATAAGCAAGTATTACTGGCTTAACAGAGAAAGAGAGCTCCAATATACTAGAAGTCATGCCTCTTTCTGCTTCTTGCAAACTTACCTCACTGCTGAGGGCTGTAAACTTGCAGAGAGAAATTATGAGATTGTCAAACACATCACTAAGGCCATAGTGAGCAGAAATCATTGCACATTTCCTGGGGAAAGAAGAAAACAGAAAATAATGTACTAAGCACAGACAAGTCTATCTGCAGGAGAGCTAATCAGAGACCCTCTCTGACATTTTAGACCTTCCTCTCCACCCACTCATAATGAATGCTCATGTATAGAAGTCTAGTATTATCCTTCAAATAATCTCAATGCTTACCCATAAATCCTCATATTTGCCTGTGTTGATGCACAGATAATTTTTAAAAAGTGAGTCTAAACAGACAGACCACTTCCACCTGAGCATTATACCCACTCTCCTGTCCTGACGTTAAGAGAGAGTTGCTGGGATTGGTGGTAGTGTTCAAGGTCAAGTTCCAAGAGATCATGGCTACAGCAGTGCACTAACAGTGCTTAAGGTGTTGTTTGGTCTGGATCTAAGCATGACCAAAAATTGTTCCAATAGAGTTACTCATAGATGGCAAGTTTTTTGAATACTGGTCATCTGGGAAAGAAAAATAAAATCCCCCATATCATTCAGTCACAGCCATGACCTCATATACATGAAAGGTTTTGCCAACATCACTGTGCAAGTTAAGAGTCACTCCCCCCGACTCCCCAGTTCTTAACAGCTCAACTATGTCAGTAGATCTTTTAAACGCAACCATGCTGGAGTTTAAAAATATGTACCCCAGGCACTTTGATTTATTACAACACAGCAGTCAAGCCAAATAGTGAGTGGCAACCAAGAGAGGTCAAGATGGGATGAATCTATACAAATGACAGAACAAAACTGAAGGACTGTAGGTCACAATAAAATGCTTTTCAATTGCTAGGAAAAGTAACAGTTGACATTCACTGTGACGGCTCCAGCATGTAAACAGGAGACAATGGCCACACTTTTACTCTTCTGGGTCTTCATGAATGCAAGAGTTACCTGAAACCAGAAATAGCCTTCTGGATTATTGTTTCTTCTAAGCTCTTGTCAAAAACATAAGAAAGTGCTGCAATGGTTGGCCCCCATGTCATGGTGAAGAGATCATGGTCATAGCTTCCAGGAGGCACATGGAGAAATATTCCCTCATCAGTGGCACCACGATGTAGCAGGACATTCCAGATATAGTTTTCCTTCACCAGGCCCGTCTGTTCTTCTGGCATCACTATCTCATCATTTCTACAATGGAGGAAGGCAGAAAGGTTGACTTTTTCATTCTGAGCCAAACCTAACATTTACATCTACGTGGTCCCAGAGATAAGCGATACCTATTCTGGAATGATTTTGCCAGCTCCTGAAACATTCTCCTGAAGCTTCCCTACTTCTCCTACCCCTCTGTGATATCCTGAATTAAAGGTTGATCGCTCTCACAAGCACCCAGCAGTAACAGTGTAAGGATAGTATTGAAGAAGCAGCTACCAAACACTACAAGTGCAAAATGCAACACAAACTGCAGTTAAATGATGGAAAATTTTGGACAGCACACTGGCATAGCTTCAACCCCATCCCCAACTCTCACCATGTTAGAGTGCTCTCCCTATCTCATTATTCTCAGACACAAAAAAATTAAATTGTTATATCACTGCAGTCAACAGTCAAGAGTATCTTTGTATAAGAATAATGAAAATATTCATATTATGCCAAAATCAAATATTAGAAAGCCAAGTAGTACAAAATTAAAGAAAAAACAAGAAACCAAATGTATAATGGGTGATTTATAACCAGGGTACCACAGCTTCTTAATCTAAACTTGGATAAAGCTACACAGTAATAAAATAATTATGATTAATGCCAAGTACTGCTCGCAATCACAGGTTAAAATATATCAAGCCTAAACACATACTCCCTAGACTTAGGTAACGTTGCACAAGAGAAAATCCTCTGCAAAAGAACAGCAGATTGCAGCCAATTTGGAAAGTAAAGGCCTTTCTGCAGCAATCAAAAAATAACATTCTTTATTGCCAAAGAAGTAATTTTCATGTGCTAATGACAACTATAAAAAATGCTCTTGATTTATGCATAAGTAATAAGTTCTTCTCAGTTTCATGTGCCGGCACACTTTGACAAGAACTATTAAAACTGAGATTATATAGGAAAGTAAGTTTGCAGTCAACAGCTTATTTTTCCTAAGATCTCATATTTGATTAATATCAAGTGAATGGGTTTACTTAGAAGGTCTCAGGACATGAAATTGTGCTCAAAAGTGAAATGTTCAGATCCTGAACAGATCATACACTACTTCATACAGATTTCAGTCTGATTTTTCCCCCCCTAACAATACAAAGAAAACAAACAGTTCCTCAATATCAACTATGACACTGGGGCAGTCTGTCTGAGATGGGAGCAATACTGAAATTATACACCAACTGTTTTAGTCACAGAACATACTGAAACAGCTCACGTATCAGGTGAAGGGGCAATAAAGGGGAATAGACTGGGAAAGAGGCACTAGGCAACCGAACAATATGACAGTATTCTCAGGGTAACTATTCAAAACACTAAGAACATCCTCAGGGAAGAGAAGCCAATCAAAACTAGAGCTCTGCTTGAAAGCTAGAGCTACCTCTTGAAGAAATTCTAGATATTTAGTACAGGCAGCAACCCAGCCTTCCTGGAAAAGGCTCAAAAGGGAGGGTCAGCCTAATCACACTGCCCTGCTTCCAGCACAAGCTACTGCAGACAGCAATCAACTGAGAGTCAGTCACATCCTGTCTCCTCAGAGATGTAATCCACTCAGCTTCAAATTGGCTGGGCTTTGATTCACTGATAAGCTAGATTTTTAATCTATTATTGAAGCTCACTGCCCAAAGCCAGTTTGTGCACAAAAGGGCCTCAACCACCAGGAATTCTCCTCAAATACTGGTCAGTGTGCCAAGAGCTTTAAGGGTGGCAGAAGAGATTGGTGCAGATAGCAGCCTCATGTGAAGAGCTCAAAAGCAGAACATATTAAACTGAGACCTGGACACATTATGTCCGGGCACCAGTCAGGCCTGGGGATGAGATACTATCTCTCGAACCACATAAAAACTTTTAAAAGAGTCTAAAGGCCTGGTCTGGAGAGTAGAGCCTTCTTAGATATAGCATTCCATATGTGCTGGTCTTGATCAGCTGTTCTTTTCCATTTTCATAGAAGTAACATATTTTCTAACTTTATCTTAAGCTCTGTGGATTAAAATACCATGGGAAAAATCCAAAGATACGAATCCAAGTGCAATTGCTGTGACTGGCTTGTTACTACAGCCCCACATGGAGCTGCAATTTGGTCTGAGGCAAACAGGCACATGATTGGTGTGTTCCTTTCCATACTCTCCAGACATCTCACAGACCCAACAACTCTAGTTTGTATGCTCTCTGCATACGAGGAAATGACAGATTGATTCTTACTTGATGGCATGATACATGTCTTCCAGTATGTCCTGTTCAAAGTCTTTGCCTCCATTCACACCTTTCAGGTTCTTCCGAAACTCCTGAAAAAAGTTACACCATGTCAATTCCTAGTATCTCCAACTTTAAATTCTTTGGCTAGGATCAGTACTCCACTTGTTTTTCATGGGGCCAGAAGGAGATTTTCCTGCATTATTCAACATGAAGCCTCAAAATTCAAAGACTAAATGCTATTTTTAGAGGGATTTCTGTCCAGCAACTCCTGTCTGTGCTCATAAGGAAAGAACAGAGACACAACACAACACATGCTTAGCTAATGCTGGGCATCAGAAGGAGAGGGTTGACACTCACAAGACTTGAACTCTCTAGAAGTCCACAGCAGTTACAACAATCTTCTCAATCTTATTATGTCTTAGTATACAGTTTGCTCACACAAGCAAAAGCCTCCTGATAAACACAGTAAGTTGTCTGCTAAGCTCCTATTCCTTCAGGTTGCCCCTTGTCCACAACTCCCCACTCAAACTATATTCAACTTTGGTGCTGCACACCAGCTTACTGTGTATCTGAGTAAAGAAAAGAGAATGCCTTTAAGATAAAGAGTCACTACACTGTTATCAAAACCAAAGAAGACAGATGCCTACAATGGTAGCACCCACCTCCAGAGTCATTGGGACGTTCTGCTTGCGGACATTATGGTTGTGCTGGTCAGTGTTCAGCATAATAACTGCATAGGCCAGGGCAAAGCAGGCATCACTGTTAGCAAACGGGGACCCGTTTGATTTCTGAAAGGCAAATATAGGCACATATTAGTCCTACAGGAGCAGTGATACCTGTGCCCAAGACAGCCATTTTCCTAACAGTACTGAATCATCTCTGGGACAAACAAAAATCCCAGCCTCTGGCTCCAGCTTCCAAAAAGCACCCCAGAAATCTGTTTGTCACTGCCACTCCTACAAAATAGCTGCCGCTTGCAGGGCACAGTAAGCTTATATAGGCAGTTTGATCTGACATGTCCATCGTGGCAAGCAGATGGACACGAAAGAATACAGTTTTGAGCTTTCTGCCCACCAAGTACACACCCTCCAATGTTCTGTGAAGGCTTCTAACAGTCTCTGGATTACAGGAGCCTCTCCTGGTAATCTAAAGGCCTCTAGATAAAGTCGTAAAGCTTCATCCAGCCTTAAACCTTGGAAGCTGAAAGTCCTGCAAAAAGAATAAAATGCAATGAGAAGCTGAAAGAGGATGGGAAAGGTAGGATAAACTTACTGATTACAGTCCTGTTTGTTCAGACAGGAAAGAGCAGAGAATGAGGAGAGAAGAAAAGAAATATACAATGAACGGGCAAAAAACAATAAAAGAGTCAAGAACCCTACAAGAGATTATGTATGTAATTATCTCTTCACAGAGACTGCCCTGATGAAAGGAGCTCGAACATCATACTATTTATTATATGTATCTAAGGTGTTACCATATGCAAGAACTATGGCATGGCAGTACACAGAACCAAGTGACATCAACCCAACGACTCCAGGAACTACTATTCTATTGCTTTTTTTAAATTATTCCTTAACTTTCACCCCTTCCTGACTGAAAAGATACAGAAAGATACTCACCCAACAAAGCTTTCCAGCAAGTCTATGTTCTTACGGTCACTCACAAATTCCCCAATCATCTTTTTGTCAAGGCGAGGATTTTCCCGTAGCCACCTGGCCACTTCATTGTTGTCGATGGGTGTGGCAAGAAGGTTCTTCTCCTGCAGAAACTGTATCCCTTTCTTTGGCTTTTGGTTGAACTGCTCTGTTCCAGTTATCAGGAGCTGAAGGAGACATTCTGATAATTACAGCTTGAAGTGCATTTCTTACTTTAGATTGGTTTTAGCATTTGAACCAAAAACAAAATAGAAGAAAGATCAGTCTCAGCATGATCAAATTCACTGTACTGTGTAATCCATGAAGAACGCTAACCAAGAACAGAAAACCTGCATTCATCACAAGGATTCACTATCAAATAATTTTGGACAAAGCAAGCACGAGCTGCCATCTTTGAAAAGCTTTAACGTTTATCCAAGCCATAAGCTCTGCTATTCCAAATGCCTCACATGCTCTAGAATGTAAACAGGGCAGATGAAGGTCTCTGATGAACCCCAGACACATGGCAAAATCAATCCTACCCAGTTGCAAAGCAGCACTGCTCTATTGCCCTCTCCTGCCCACTTTGGCTCCAGGCTCTCATAACACTACCTTGCCACCAGTAGACATACAGCAAGAATCCTTGGCACTTATTCAGCAAGTGCAATGACGAAGTGCTTAAACTAAGAACCAGAAAACATTCTGCTAGTGAGACACGGTCCCAGGAACATCTGGTATTCCAGCCTGACAAGGTTACCTGTAGGCTGGGAAGAGCAGGCGCATTTTTGACTTTGATGGGACATCAACTACCCCGCCCTGATAGGAAGCTAGGCTGTACCAGAGTCACAGCATAATAAAACAACTAAGAAAGGGTTAACTGAATGTTCTTGGGGGTGTTCAGAAAAACCAAAAGCACAAACAATGGTATGAACTTTACTAAGGAACTAGAATAAATGTCAGTTCCCTGTTAGCTCCTATCACGATCAAACTGCTAGCAATGACCTAGTAAACTAAATCCGTGACCATCATGATTACTAGCTCCCCTGGGTTTCTCAGTACCACAGAAGCCACCAGCCCTCTGCTGTCTGCTTTCCCAACCTGTGTGAACATTGAACATCCTCAGCACTGCAGTGAAACTCAGACCCTGGAAATAGCATGGAGTGAACAAGGACCCAGTGAGGACATAACAAAAGAATAACCATGTCTTGCCATGGTCTAACAGGCCTGAGGGACTGTATGACACTGGCAGCATTTCTCTTTAGCTGTAAATCCTCTAACCCAAGTCCTAGGGTATTCTATGGACTGGCTAAGTCCATAGACTTCTTTAAAACCACTTGAAAGGAGACCAGACTGCTGGCAGTTTGCACTGCATTTATAATCACGTCAGTCCTGTGCTTCTGAGCTCCCGGTCATTGCCTTTGGAAGCATCAAAGAAAACTTTGTTTGATGCATAATTTGTTTTCTACTTTTATTTAGCTTTTTTCCTCCTTCCAGTTGTGGTAATATTTAGTACTTCAGAGGTTAAAGGAAGCAGAACATGCTGGTGCCATGTCAGCATCAGTGTTACTGAAGCTCAGTGTTTGGTGTGCCCTGTTTCCACGCTCAGGATGAAACCAATAGCAGATTTAGGGTCAGGAAACAATTTTCCCATGGCAAGCTCAGAGATTTATGAACATCTTCCTTTCCTCTTCTCTTGATTTCTTCTAACCACTCCAGCACAGCAAAGGCAGAGTATTACCAAAGGTTTTCATTGAGGGCAGTGGAAGCACTATGCAAGCTCCCTTCTCAACAATGGACTTTCACAGAGTCCATCAGCAAAGTTGCTATGAAAGCAAGATTTAACACAAAGGATTATAAATTAAACAGTAACTAAACAAACATTAATTTCTTAGAAATTAGTTAATGCCAAAACTCGGTGGTTCATTTGAAGACTGTGCTGACAATCACTTCCCCTCACAGTTGTGGCTCAGGAAGGCAGTTACCATTATTCCACTGCAGCACCGTGTTGTAGGTAAAGAAACAATTTCCCAAGTACTGCAGCAAACTTCCTAGACAGAAACCAATGCTTTAAATTATACACAGATCCAGAGACTGCCAGAGTGGATCACAAAGCATAGATTGGGCAGTAGAAAGAGGTCTGTTGTATTTTCTTCAGTATTTTTGTTTAAGTAAGTTTAAACAAATACGACCACCAATTCCATATAATAATATAAAATAAAACCACCCATGCTGGAGAGAGAAGCGAGAAGCCCTTTAGTCAGATACAAGTAAAAAACCTTTGTCTTTACCACCAATAAATCTTTCAAAGACATTAGTTTCTTTTCCACTATATCATCTGGCTCCTTACCCCACAACTACTATGGCCACTCATGTTTCATCTAGAATATGTGTCATTTTCATATCGAAATTTAGCAATCTCTCACATCTGAGAGAACCTTCCTCATATATATGTTGTGCATAGACAAAGTCTTTACAAAGAACATATGTGAATGGAAAAAACCCCAATAAACCCACAACAGAAAACCCCAAACAATCCCACGTAACCCCCAGGGACTTCAGGTAAGTGTCTCTAAAGCAGGACAGTATCTGATGTTTTACACAACACAGTAGATAAATACAAAGCCATTAGCATGGAGCACCTTTGTCAACACTAGACCTAGACTGGACCCATTTGGGGAATGGAAAAGTTGTACAAAGTTGAGACTATAACTTGGATTAATGAGGTTCAAGGAAACAGACATCTGAAAACAAAGAATGGCTTTGCCACAATCATGACAATCTTTTTGGTCATTCTTATGACAAAGCAAACACAGGAATAAGCAAATCAGAATAGCAGACTAGTTAATTTCTACCACAGACCTCTTCATACACTCCCCATTTACAACTTTGATAAAGAGTAGTGAACCTTCCCTTTTTGATGAAAGTACCTGATTGTCATCATATAACACAAACTAGATCCAGCAACTTTCCCACCCAGAAATCAGATGGACCTAGCTTACAAACTGTGCCACAAAATTTCCCCAACACCTCTTGCAACCTTTAGCAAAACTAAACCATAACAGGTAATAATCACTGCTGTCTCTGCAGTGCAGCAGGATTTTAGTGACTGACTCTCTGACCAGCAGAGACCAGAACTCAGAACTTCTGAGATATGATCAGTCATGCAAAGCCCACAGGGGATGGAAAATAAGGAGAACATTCAAAGATCCATTTGTAGTATATTTCAAATCATACCTTCTTTTTGTTCTTAATCTGCATAAGTTCCTGAGGGCTTGGAAGGGTGCAAGAAAATCGAGTAGGCTTCCTGGGGATACTCTTCTCAGCTAAAAAGACAAAGTATCATTACAGTCAAACCTACCCCCAGAGTAGCACTCAAGTATGAGATGTCCCATAATAACTTTCAGTTATGGAGTTTTGCTGCAATGTGCTGTCCTGCAAATGGTAGTCACACTCCTATTTAATTACTAAATTCCTCCCACCCACATTTTTTCAACACAATTACATAGCAGCTTCTTGTCCCAGACAATTTCACACATCCCCAGGATTCAATTTTATGGCTATTCTGACTACCTACACTACTGATTCCCTGGAAAACCCCTAAATGCCTTCAAAACACTAAGCACTGGTATGAATGTCACACACTTTTGCCCCACCATATCTAATCCCTCCCAGAAGAAATGCCAGTTGTAGGCATATACAGTCCACATAAAATAAACAAATATTCACCCTATACTTTCTTCTGATTTTGAACACAACAGCTACAGTGGTCTACAGCATACCAGGATTGGTCAGCAAATGTCAGGACCATTCTTAGCATATACACAGTCAGGGTACTGTGTCAGGGTACTGCAGAGACTATTACCTGCCTCACTTCCTCCTTCCAATTCCATGCAGCTCTCCTTCATCTGGTCAGCCGTAAGGCATCCACTGGTGGGAGGACATGCCCCAGCTGTCTCTGAGACTGTACTGAAAGGTTTTCTCTCACTGAATACTCTCTCAATATCTGTAGAAGTTAAAAAAAGCAACAAACAAACAAGCAAACAAACCAACCCAACAAAAATCTCCAAACCCAAATGAAAAACTCACAAAGAAACCCATAAGCCAAGGGAAAAAAGCTAGCAACAGAGAAATAATGAATTGATCACTCAAAACTGAATATGTGCCTATTCAAAGGAGCTCCTGCCAGTAACTGTGACTTTGCAGTATCCTCAGAATTCTGTCTACATGAATTCCATGGCATAGCCTCATTCTGTTGTGATTACCAGTCTTGACATGGCCTTTATATAAAGCTTCACATGAGAGGCATATTTTAATATCTGTAAATTTTACAAATAGCAAGGCATATATATACCTTGTGTAGTTATAAAACATGCAACAGGAAGACTGAAAACATGTATTTAAGCAGTTTACTATGGCAGCAACCAAAATGAGATCTCCAAGTTTAGCACAGGACTAAGCTTAATATTAAAATATCAGAGAAAGGGGTCTTACTATTGCTTGTTTCTTTAGTGCTGTTGATGGTTTCTGGGCTGGGTTTGACAACTTCCTTCTCTTGTTGATGTATGTTACTCAGCACTTTGGCCTGGCAGTGTGCTTCAGTGCTATCTATCACTGTCAGCAATGCTTCCAGAGACAGCAGGTGGACAGTATACAGCTGTCCAGAAACTGGGAAGGCATTCTGGGAAATAACATGTAAGTATTAGTAAACTTTCATGCCTCTTTCACCATAACAGGAAAGGAAGTCTCCCTTCACATTTTGGAGAAGCCAAAAGAATAGAACAGACCACCCTAAGCTTTTCACCCTAAGCTTTCTAGCACGTAGTTTATTTGTTCTGACATTATTAACGCATCACGGTTATTCTTTTCTCTTCTGCTTCCAAATGTTAAATGGCCTTGTTCATCCCTACAGCCTACTTACTCTGGATCTTCTGACCACTCCCATTCTGAAGCCCTGCATCTGTGTTCACCCTTGCCCTGAGGTTGCCCCTTCCCTGCCCTGGCCACAGTTCAGCACCTTGGAGAGCAGCTTGGTGAGCTCCTCGAAGAGGTTGGCGCAGTAGTAGTCACAGTCATAGTTAATGTACAGCTCGGTCACGAAGCTGGGAATCCTCCACAACTGAACGATGGCTTCCAAAGCCATCTCCTTCATTTCATAGGGCATCTTTGGGTTTTCCACAGTGATTATGTCCATCAGCTTCTTGATATACATCTGGCAGAAACATAGGGCAGCTCAGTTTAAGGAAAGAAAAAAGAAAGCAGGGCAGTGAATAGCTTTGAGGACTATCAAAAGAGATTTAAGCTTCATCTTCCCACATCTTTAATGATGGCTCATTCTGAAGGAAGCTGTAAAAAGGTTTCAAATAGTTCTACCATTTGGCGCACCTGGATTTCCCGTTCTAAAAAAACCAGTATGAAGGCAGGTAGCATAGTCTCAAAGACTTTTGTTTATCCAACAAAAAATGGCCTATACAGTCTATACTGAGTCATTTATGCAAAAGTAAACTGACCCTTACACAGTGTCTTACTGCCTCGCTGTACACATCCAACTAAAGGTCAATAAACTATTACTGGGCACCCAATGATATTCAAAAAACTCACCTCCAGCTGGAATTTCAGATGCTCTCTCATGCTCTCAAAGAGAAGAAAGCACACCCTGAGGGAAGCTGCATACAGATTGAGCCGTTCAACACTCAGCAGCTGAACAAGAAACAAAAAACCCTTTAAAAATTACAAAGGCAAGTCATCATGTGCTAGAAGTAGCAGTACTGTGACACTGCAGGTATCACCTGCAATCGACCAGAGATCTGCACATTGCCTCCCATAGCAACGGTATTTCAAAAAACAACCCCTTGTTCAACCTCCTGGTCTCACTTTTTGCTAGTGAGGATGAATATGCTTAATTATCTTCTGTGTGTGGTAACACTTTTCCTGCTACAACTTTGTTCTTATGCCAAGTCCACAGAGCCTGTAAGTGGTAAAGGAACCTGGGAAAGAACATGCCTCTGAGATGGTCCCTGTGCAATTAACTGCCTGGTACTGCAAAGGTTCTGCCTACAATTAAACTGGTAACTTGCATCCATAATTACCTCAAAACTAATTATATCAAAACACTGTGTTATCCCACAGTAACAGTTCGTTCAAATCACCTTCATCCTTCCTGGCCCTGGTCTACAGAAAATAGTACATGACAACCTCTCTGGCTTTGCAGCAGCACTATCTGGTGCAATTCAGAACTCTCACTGTAGTGCAGCAGAGAGCTTGTTTAAAGACTGAGACCCGTCAAACCTCATAATACTAAATTCCAATAAACTATTTGATGCAAATTAGTATCTGACTGCCCAGTGCCATATGCCAAGCTTGCATGAGCCAGACTCACTTGAAATAGGTGCCGGCACAGCTCCTCCTTCACAAGTCCCAAGAGGGACTGGCAGTTTGCAATAGGTGCTGACTCCAGGGCAACAGTTAGCAACTGCAGCCCCATGTGGATCATCACCTCAGAGTTGTGGCGGTCATGAGGGTTGGTGAGGGAGATGAGAAAGCGGAACAGTTCTCTAATACATGGTAACCCATATGGGACCAGAGCTGCTCCTAAAGGAAAAAGAGAGATTAGCAGTCTTAACTTTGGGTTTGCTTTTTTCAGGTGCCTAGCGAGCGTTAAAAATTGAATTGTTACAGACTCACTGAGGAATAGGAGTTTATCACCCTCTTAGCATAAAGTGAAACAGAACAGTGGAAAGGAGACAGGACTTTGGCAGCACTGCCCACCTCTTACCTTCTTTCTGGGAAGACTGAGTAAAACGTACTCCCCGGGGATTTACATAGTCCATGTCATGAACTGAGGCAGAGTCAGAATGTTCTGCTACAGATGTGCACTCCTCTAGAACCTCAGGGATAGACTCGACAGAGGCTGACTGAATCTTCTCCTCCCTCAGACTTTCATTCTTCATTGAGAACAGTCATTTGAGAAAGAAGCAGAACAAGAGTTAACAAGCACTAGACAAGTTTTTAAAAAAAAAAAAAAGGCTTATATGTTTACAGTTAATTTGGAACTATTAGAACAACATAGGTCACTAGTGGAAGAGGATCGGACAAACAAATTTAAGAGAAAAGAGAGCCTCTGCAACCCCCTCTACCTTTTCACTTACATCTAGTTCTTATCTGTTTTACATAACAGATTGGTTGTGAGACTAAGGACTTGATTTTAAAAATACTCCTATAACCTATCAGTTCTTACTGCCCCTGAGGTTAGAATTTGACTTTTCTGTTTTAATTTCAGCACAGCACTTCTGTTTATGCCTTACTAGTATTTTTACCCTTCAAAGTATCTGCAGCTCTAATCCATCTTCTCAACAGTATTACTGTTGTGGGGGGAAGGGATTATGCTGGGAGTTGAAACTTTTCTTGAAAAGTTATAACCACATACCTGGAGTTCGGACTGATTTTGATTTTCAGTGACTTTGGCCTCATTTGAAGACATTCCTGCATTAAGTCCCAAAGAAGCGACTTGATCCAAGTCTGTCAGGTCTTCCTTGGAGGTTGTCTGTGAGGACAACTCCAAACCACTGTCTGTAACAGGGCTGACGGCAGATGAAACATTTTCTGAGCTTCCAGAGGAGCTGGGAGAAGGAGCATCTATGAAAGCAACTCCACTTCCTGATGAGAAACAGAAGTAAAAAGATCACTATTACTCTGTCCGTCAACCACAAATTCATAAATTAAATACAACAACAAAGAATTACTTTCATACTACTTCCCACTACAAACGGTCTCAGTTATGCACTGATGTAGACGACACAGATAAACTAAGATCTCTTTTGCTAGGCATTAATGAATTAAACAGATGAACAGGTGAGATACAGTTCTCCAAATTAAAACACAATAGTTGGAGTTTAACAGACTCAGCAAATAAGGTAATCACATAGTTAACTTAAGGGTGCAGAGGATTTACATAACTAAGAAGGGATCTGAACCTACTCCAGTACTTTCCTTCAAAGTGAGAATTTTAACTTGAATCTATGGCAGAACCTATTTCTTTAATTCCCCCTAAACAAAAGAAATTGCAATGGAATTCAAATGGGTCTGAAATGGAGCAGTGAAGAAGCTTTCCTTTTTAAGAAACATATTTGGAACTCTCACTGTTCTGAGGAGAACTTAAAAAAAATATTTAAAACTCAAATATTTAAAAAAGAGAAGATACAGTGCAGAGCACAGCAATACAGGCACAAACCAGAGTTATGAATTTACACATGAAATGTGTATAGCTTTGCACAGTGTTTTATCACTGACTTGAGTTTTGGAAACGTCTTCAATAAATAGCAGACGTTACTTGATTTTTAAGAAATGTATGACCAATTTTGCAATCTTTTCTTCTTCACCTGCTAAGCCAAGATTCTGGCTTAAAAAGCACCATTAATGTATTACCTAACACTACAAGGTTAGAATTAATGATATGTTTTGAAAAACAACTCGGTTTCCCCTCTGAAATGTTACAGGAGTTATAATGCTCTTTGACAGATTTTAATACCTATGTGAAAATTTAAATACATTGATGATTTATGCAGAGAAGTTCTCATCTGCATGGATGTTCTGAGTTATAGGCAATTTGATCATACTTATTATTTCCTTAGTTTTCACCAATCATGCAGTAGGTTAAAAACATACTTTGGATCTTTCACACGACATAGTTTTCTGTGACAGAATAAGTGTCAGAACTAGGTCTTTTACACAGCCATTGTTTCTATTTTCCTGTCTGCTTTCTTTCACTGGTAATGTTTATGTCTGACCACCAAACTGCAGAGCCAACAAGAGACAGAGTACTTTGCAGCCAGAGGAACTCATTTATCCAGAGCAGAGTTTACAAAGTTATAATTATTTAGTCTATTCCTACACAACAATAAGATATGGAAACCCCCAACATTACATCCTTAAGCTTACAGCACTAGGCACATATGGTATCACTTCTGCAGGCTGAATCAAAGCACATGAATAAGGATTCGGGCATATACCCATTAGTTTCCTGCACATAATCCCCTTTCAGGTACTTTTGCTGTTCCCTATTTTTTCCCTATATAACTCTTCAAGCCATATCAAGGCCTCTATTCTTCCCATAACAGTCATAAGCACAATGCCTATTTCCCTGTTCCTTAATGAGTAACAAACATATTCAAATTACATGGACGGTGTGTGTGCACTTTCACTCTTTAAATCTATAGTGAGAGATCTGTTCATTCTCCCATCTTTGATACCTAAGATTCTGCACATCCCTTAGTTCTACCTGTATATTTTCCCCAGTCACACTTTGCTCTTCCCTCTTTAGCACTACACTCATACCCTTTGGTAAACACTTTGGGAATACAGGAAGGAACATGCCACTTAAGTTAGCAATCTCCTATTAAAGGAAACCTCAGCTCCATTTCCCTTAGAGAATCACAGAATTGATTAGGCTGGAAAAGACCCCCGAGATCATCAAGTCTGATTGAACAAAACTATGTCAACTGGACCGTGGCACTAAGTGCCACATCCAGTTTTTTCCATAAGCATCTCCAGGGACGGTGACTGCACCACCTGCCTGGGCAGTCCATTCCAGTGTCTAATCACCCTTTCTGTGAAGCAATTGCTCCTCATATCCAACCTAAACTTGCTGTGGAGCAGCTTAACACTATGCTCTTTTGTTCTGTCTCTAGTTGTCTTTAGGTCTCCCGTTGCCAGCGTTCCTGTTCTCAATCTCTTCCACATATCCACTGCATCCTCCAACTCCTCTCACCCCATGGCTGTCCATAACTTCAGCCACCTCTCCAGGTGCCCATTCCCTTTTGTACAAACTACCCTCAAGTGGTTTGCTGAAGGCAGATAAATGCTGTCAAGTTATCCACAAGACCTTCCTCCATCAATATGTATTCAATTTCCTGAAAACACTTTCTCCTGGATCGGAAAAGCTATTATATGCTTTATTGCTACAGTCACTGAGAACTAATAGGAAAAAAACTAATGCAAAACAACATGTTCAGAGAAATGAAATAAAGACAGATTCAAAAAAAAGTTCTAGGACTGATGCTGTCTGATCTCCTGAAACAGATTTCAACTTACCTGTGGTATTACTAGCATTGCCTGCTGACTGTTCTGCCGCAGGAGAGACTTTAGTTACATGTCGAGGAGGTCTTGGTGATCTCTTCTGCTTTTTCCATTTTGATGATTCACTCATTCCTCCAGCTCTCATTTTCAACTGAAAACCAATAATCATTAAGAATATCAGCATTGCAAAACCACATAACATAATGGAATACCCAAGCCAACCCACAAAGCCTATCTCAAAACCCTTAAATTCAGCCAATAGCACTTAAATATATCACACAAATTAATCAGCACCTCAAAATCATGCAAACCAGCCCCTGACTATTAGCCAACAGTCCATGCCTGAATCAAGGGACAATTTACTGCAGTTACTCTGCTATAATATATACTTAACAGTTCAATTATGACAGTATTTCCTGTTCCCTATCAATACCTCCCAGCTTTGAATTAGGACAAAGAATTCTCTTGGAACTACAGGCACATACCAAATCTCTTTGCTTTCACCAAAGCTTCCAGACTTCCAAAGGGCATCAATTAACATATCTAAGTTAGGTTTGACACTCAACTAAAATTTCAGCATCTATATATCAAGCTGAGAATGAAGCCTGAGCACCCAGTCCCACACTGCAGTCTGCAGCTCTGTCACTGATCTCTTGCCTCATTCACTCTTCATCTTTGTAGCAATGCCACATTCACTTTGCTCCAGGTATCCTTCACTACTAACAAGTATTTCTCTAACACTTCACTGGCTGCTGGTGCAAGTCACATTGCAAATACCACCCTAGTGATTTAGAAACAAACCTTGTTCTGCTTCCACCCGCCTTCTGTCATTACTCCAGATTTAAACCTAACCTAACTCTTGGCATCCTACTTCTAGTTCGCATACAGATCTTCGATTGGACAAAAAATCACGCAGCAAAAGCAGTGCACACTGTGTGGCACTTGCTGCAGAGTGCTGTTATTTCAGGTATGCAGATGCTCCAGTTCCTAAAACAGTATGATATTTATTTGCACGGTTAAAGGTAATGGCAAGCCTGAAAACATGTTCCTTATAAAGTAAGTGCAGGATAGAACCTACTCCTGCATTTGGTAGCTGCAGTCAGCTTTTCTGATGCTGTCAAACTTCTTCAGTTTGGGTGCAAATTTAAACACTGAATAGGTACCTTGCATGTAGTGGAAACTATCCAGCAAGTTTCAGTACCAGTCCCTGTGTAAATTTATCACAGTTAAGTTTTATTTTAGGCTATAGTATTCTTTATTTCTTATATTCCTAGAATCAGATTTAAATTACATAGAAGACAGCTATATTCCTTAGTATCTTCCTTTTCCTGCAACTTGCCTCCTTTCAGCTACTACTTCACTTAAATGCCAATAAACCTTCTAGGATCCACTACTGGTTTTCCTTCGCTTTCCATTTTCCAGGTAGAATTCTAACTTGCTTTATGTGGCCTTGGCCTGTAATTCTTCTCATTTAAACAAAGCTTGTGAAAATGTTATGTCCCAGTGCAGTAAGCCATTTGTGTAACTTTTCTTTGCACCACAAACTGTATTTGTTTGATGACTAATCCCCAAGTTATAGCTATGCTACAGTTTCCTTGAGTGTGTTAATTAACAGATTCAGAATTTGCTGTTTATTATTTCTTCCAAATTTCGCAGCAACAATCTTCTTCTAAATCACATCTGACAAACACTCATGTGACAAGCACACAACTAAAAATAAAATTTGGTAGATTTCAAAATGTTTTACAATGCTTATGGATCACAATCCTGTCACATAAAAATTGTCAGCTCTCTCATCTTTCCTATTTACTACTTCAGAGGGCTATATAAAATATGTGTTATCTTTGATTCTTGGTAATTTCTAAAATCTCTGAGTCTTAAATATTAGGTTTTATTCATTAAAGGCTTAACCTGCAAATTAGATCAGATAGTTTTACCGACCAACTATTCTAGAAATAGGCATATTTATTTTTTTCTGCCTTTTCAGGAACTTAAAATAAAGATTTCAAGACTTGTGGTTCATTGTACCAAACTACTTCAAGTAGGAAGAAAACCAGGAAGCATTATGTGTTAAACCCACTACAGTCTGTTTCACAGAATTTCAAAACAAAAGACGTTGCTTCTAGCTACTAAATCCTGTTGCCATTATTTGCCAGGTTAAAAGTTACTTGCAGCAGGATGCAAAACTGAATCAGCAAAATTGAGCCAAGATACTGATATGGGCTACCCATGTCAGCACCACTCCTTTCACCCTCCAGTCATAGTCCTGAGAAACATGTAACTTTGGGACCATTCTATCAGAATATTCAAGCTGACAATTTCATTAATATTTCTAATCTCCCCTTTCACATAACATCTCAGTTCAACACTAGCCCTTTCAAAAAAGCACTTTTTCTCAGACACAAAATCCACTCTTAGTGATTGTCCTGTGCTTTGTTCTAACTCTCAAGATTCCTCCTCTTGAGGTTTGTAAGATAAAGGCCCATCTGTCTTCATCTTGATGACCCTGTGCCATCTTTCAGAGACTGAGTCACAACACCTTCACATAGACGGGAAACAATTTTTTCAGGCATGCAGGAAGACACACTTGATTTTTTAAAGAATTTAATCGAAGTATAAAGCATTTAGACCAGAATCCAAGTTTATTTTAGCTTTTTAGGTGTTTTTTTCATTGATGTTGTTGTTGTGGTGTTTTTTGGGGTTTTTCTGGGGGGATGAGGAAGGTGAGATAACCCAATAGATCTTCTCCATCTCACACCATCCAGTACTCTCCAATCTACACAAACAGGTATCCTTTGATTAGAATTACCTACTAGGATTACCTAGGACTACCTCCTATATAATTTTGCCCTCCCTCCTCTTTATTTTTTTTTTAGTTTTGTTATCTTCTTTTGCTCCATTGCAGCAAATCATTGCATAGGTTTAAAAAATTTGAAAGAGCAAACAGAAATGTTTAGTGGAAATGTTTCATTGTCAAGAGGCTATAGCTGTTTTAACAAACACTGAGTTTGGGAATTCTAAAACAAGGCATGTATCAAAGGACAGCAAAATAACATCTTTCTTTCTGGATTTTGTTCTGAATCAAAAGCTAACAATCCTGTGACTCCTTGCTTTTAACATTTGTACAAAAAATGTACAAAACACTTCTTCTATGGTCTGCATTTGACCAAAGGAACTATTTCTAAAGCAGTTTTGATCTTAAATTTCAAGGCATTTCCTGATTTCACTAGAAAGCTTGGTTGTATCGTTAACAGGCTGAGATTTTTAAATCCAAGGTTGCCTTCTTGACTAAATGCAGCAGCTAAATAGCATTTAGATCACTAACATATCCTGAATCCTAAACATAATCTAAAACTCTCCTTCCCTCTCCAATGCTCAGTGATATTATAGTTGCATTAGTTTTCTAATTATCAGTGTCCTTGAGATTAGATTAAGCTTGTACTTTTGACAGTAAAAACTACATGAATTTACTTTTTAAAAAATATTCTTTAGAAATCAGAGTATAGAGGGAGCTCAGAGCTACTGTTTAATTGGAAACTCTTGGAACTCAATACAGATTCAATTACATTTATCTGAGTTACCCTTAGATAAAGAAAGGTACACAAAATTTTAGGAGAAAAAAATTAGAAGATTCCAAATGCTTCCTTTGATAGATGAGGTTTTAACAATAAAACCCTAGCTAAGGTCTAGGAAGGTGAAGAAAAATGTAATACTACAAAATTCTTTTTAAAGGGTCTGTGAATCTCATTTTTCTACAAGTCACCTTACCTGTACTCGTTTGTTTTTCCATAAGATACTGTAAGCCTCAAGAGAAAAGGGCAGGGGCCAATGATTAGTAATTAAAGTGATTTTACTAAAACATGAGCTCATTCTAGATGCAGCATGGAACTGGTCAGCACACCAAGTAGCGTTCAAGACACAAAAGCATGCAGAGAGAACGCAGTCCACGATCCAAGTCCTGGAAACACCGATGCAGTCCAGTCATCTCACTTACTTACCTACCTGTACTGCAACAACTAACAAAGGTTATTTGGTGAAATGCATTTATGCATCTTAGGCAACTATGAACACAATCCACTCCCAAAATCTGTGAAAACTCAAATTTCGGTTCCTCCTGACCCACTGCAGAACCCAATGTTCTACTGCAAAGGGAAACATTTCGTAGCATTTTCTTCTGCATAACTCTGCATAAATCTGCAAGTCTTCAGCCACTGTCTGTGCTGTTTGGATAACTATTTTGTCCTAGACACCGGACAAAGAATGGTATTTCTAAATATTCTGTTCAACTCTGTTTGGACCAAATAACATTAATGGCAGACAAGAACTAAAGCTACATTAAGTTTATGAACCAACATGGAAAACTGAGAAGGGTCTCATCTAAGTCAGTTTTTCAGGGTTTCTATGACTGGTCCAAACCCAATAATCTGCAGGCCTACAATACTTCTTTAGAAGTAGTTTTTAGGGGAATTAGCAGGGACTAACACACTTTGTAAATCAGCTCAGCTCCACTCATCCCCCATTAACAAATACTGTGCTGGGAAACAAGGTTAATTTCAGCAGAAACATGGCCTAAGACGTTGAAAATGTACAGCAGTTTTTTTTTCAAAAAAGCTTTAGAGAGCATTGTGGCTCTATACCAAGTAACAAAGCTCAGAGATTCACCCTGAGTAAAGAATTTGAAGGCATGCTGGGTCAAAAGACTCCTCAGATATATTTGCTACATCTATAACCAAGATGAACAGCTAGGACACACAACACTTGAGACTTCAGCGACCAATCTACACTTTTATGTTTCTTTTCTTCGGTTTTTCACTGTCAAATCTGACCCATGCCCTCCACTCCTTCAGAGGATGTCATGAGGGTATCCTAGGTGGCACTCACCAAGACACTGAATGCTGCAGTTAAACAAGGATCTCTCCCTCCCAAGCCTGCCCCAGCTGCAGCCACAACACTGCAAAGCAACCACGGCATGCACTGTCCCAAAAAGCCATGCTGTGTCAAATGAGTGGGGGGAGATTTGCTGCACACAACGTAACTATCTCTCAAGTGGTGTTTACAAGAGAAGGAAGAGGGAAATAAGGTAAGAAGGGAGAAGGGAGAGAGAGACCTTCAGGTTCTTAAAGAGCAATACCCTCTCTAATTGGTTCAGGGCTTTGGGCTGTTCCCCACTACTTAGCTCCAGTTTGTTGAGGAGACATGAAGAAATCTGTGAAAGATAGGCAAATGCATGGTTTAAACAAAGCAAAATAAACCCAAAGAGAAGAATAACCTGGCAGAGTGCAAGGCTGCAGGGCAGACTCCTGGCATGCACAGCAAAGAGACAGTACAAGGAACTGCACAGGACACAACAGAGCATCACTTAACCGAGCTGGGAGCAGCCATCACTCGGTAAGGGTAGTGTAGGCTTCCTAAATTCAGTCACCTTCACTCTCCACCTGTGCACAGACCATGACAAAGTCTAATACCTGCACTACATTAGCCTGATCTCTTTTAGCTTTCCTTAGGCCAGCCTACCATCACCACAAATCTTGTGACTGTTCTCCCACAGCAAGGGAAAACAAGCAGTCATTAGGTTACTACACGAAAAGTAAAGCCCCAGGCTTTACTTTCAGATTCCTACAGCCAAGCATTCAACCTCTCAAAACACAGCTGTACTGGCTCTAAAATGTACATCTATGTTGCCTCTTTTCTCAACTCATTAAAATAAAGGCAGAGTGAGAATTATAAAAAGTATATTCAGCATTAAGTTCAGACAGTTATTTCTTCTCTACCACTCTTCTTCTCATCCTGTTGCTCTCAACAGTAGAATCCTTTACCTTTATTGACATTCTTCATATGGAGGATAAAGAATATAGAAATAGATATGGAGGTTCCTCAAGAGGACCTCCCTCCACCTAAGAAATTATTACATTAATAATCATATAAGGTCACATCATGGTATTTGAAATACTGAATCCAGCTGTGAGAAACATCACTGTATTGAGTAAGATTGTGGCATTATAACCCCAGAAAATTGTACGTTTAGGGAAAGGAAGATAAAAAAAGAGTCTACTTCGATTTGGCTGCTAATAGATGGCACTGACCATGCGAACTAAGGTTTTTCACTACACAATGTAGTGCAATCCACCAAAGCTTTTTCTGCAATAGCCCAATTTCATAATGCTTTTGTGCTGTTTCACCAGCCTCAAAATTTTCTTTCTACGCACAAGGAACTGGACAAATATATCCTGAGAGCTCAGTATTAGACCTGCAGTGAATGAAGAATGAAGAGAAAGAAGCTGGAGAGAGAGCAGAAGACAGCAAATAACCAGACAATGTCACCATCAGATCCCATAATTTGCTGGGGTTTCTAGCCCAGAGCAGCTGATGGCTGTTCCCAGAATCCTGATTGTCTCACTTAGGCAGCAATATCATTAACAAGATTTGCTACTGGGCTTAATCCCACTGAATTAATGAAGTTATGTCCATTTATGCGGTTAAACATGCTCTTTCAGTGAACTAGGGACTTGCAGGAACAAAGAAATACAAGTGTGGAAAAAAAACAATATAGAGAGGAGCACAAGCCCAAGACATGAGCAGAACAGCCAACACAGTGCTGAGTCTTACCTTCCTCATGTTTGTTCCCATGTAGCTTTTAGGCTCTTCTTTAAACTGAGGCAACCTGAAATATAAAGAACAAGCCAAAAGACATAAGCTTACTTGGGTTAACAAGAAGGGGAAAGAAACAGCCTGGTCTTTCCAGCAGATACTGCAGATACTAGAAAACCAAAATTAGGTTTTCTCCACAAAAACAGATGCTCCTAATTTGTTTTCCCGACAAAATCTGCTGAGGGTAAAAAAACCCACAGAAGTATAGATGAGAGGTGCTTTGCATGCTATTATTACAAATGGCAGTTTTTCTGTATTGATTTTCATGTCATGTAAGTAGAGTTTATTTTCCTTCAGTGTATGTTTTCAGCAGTGGACTAATTACATTTGTTCAAAACAGATTTCTGTGATGCTGCTACAAACAACTGGTGAGCCAGTGTCATACACAACAGGACTTTTGCAGTGTACATGTTATTACTAGTCATGGGAATTCTCTTCTTTGAGTTTGTAGAAACCCCACTAGTTGTCTTCTGTTCTGCATCATATAAACTCAATTGTGGTGCACAGTGGATGTAAGTTTAAGCTGAATGCTCTGAGATAAGCAGCTTCCATCTCAGAATGACACAGACTGCCCTCAAATGCGTGACCAAGTGACAACTCTTACAGCCCTACAACTCCACACACTCTGCTCTCCTTTCTGTTCCTTTACTACCACTCTATCTTTACTTGCTGAGGGGGAAAAAAGCCTTAGAGCCCAGCTTTGGCTGTTTCTTTTTCTGGAAAGCAAGATGACTAAACCACTCCTGCAGTTGCTGTCTCTGCCTTGCTTCTCTATCCCTTCCAGAGGCACAGATGATGGTGGTGTCTTCAAGACTTATCAAGAAGGGCAGAGGAGAGGATACACAGTAAGTAACGAATAAGCACCAAGTAAAATTCACATATGTATTTTGAGAAAAAGTAATGTGGTCTTCCTCTCTGATGAGATTGATTCTCACTCTGCCCCACATTCATTCAGTGCACTGCATGATGCAGGTTGCACAGAGGAAAAAAAAAACCTGAGATCCCATTGGAATCAAGTGTGACAATGGGAAAAAAACATGGTACGACTGTTTCAGAAGCTGCCAGTTTTACTACAATCCTTTTTTCCTAGAAGGATTTCTGTATCTGCACATTTCTTTTTTACAATACCCAGAGAAAGTCTATAATTACTTCACTATTTGGAGAAACAGTTTTCAAGCTAAATAACTTACTTGAGTTTAAAAGGAGTAATCTTAGTGACCTGAAGGTTGCTGAACAGGGCAGAACATTTGTCCAGGACACATGATTTCAAGAGTTTAAAATTCTCTTTGATACGTGAGGTCAAAGCTCTCAGTTTGAAATCAACTCAACACCATTTCTATTCTCTCTGCTGAAGGGAGCTTTATTTTTTAGAGCACTTTTTTTTCAGTGAAGTTTGCATTCTCTGTCCTTAAACTGGCTCTCTATCCTAAAGCTCTTCATTACTTGGCTGTCCATCTCTCCTCAAAGGACACCTCAAACCAGGCAACCTTCTCTACCTCTGTGTCCCTGCAGTCTGACAGGGTCACCCCAAGAGAAAAGTGCCAAATCCTTCATCCCCTTCCACCTCTAAATAATGACCATTTTGGATGATTTTTCAGAGGGCCCTTAAGTGGAAGTGTGGAATCCTTCTGTCCTTAGAGGGCCATCTTGGCAATGCTGAGGCAAACACAAGCAGGTTTACCTTGTGAAGAGCAGCTGCACCATGTCGACCAGAGTGTGCTCTGCAGATTTTCTCAATAACTCTGCGAAGACAAAAACAAATAACACAGGTGTCATTACTCAGTGTGATATTATCAAGAGGCTTCTTCAAGCAGACTCCCCTCCGAGTCTTGTTTACAGAGATTACGGCAAATTTATTAAAACCAGCTCCAACACCGCATTGCTGCAAATGGTCACGGCATCACACGGTGGCGCCACACAGCTGGGGAAAAGAGCAGCCCACAGTTGTACTGTGAGTGCCTTACAAATTTTCCATGAAGTTGTAGAAAGACACAATAATATAAGGCTCAGTAGCTTTCCATGGATGCACCTTCTACAACAGAACTAGTTAATGCTGAGGAAACCCGATCATTTCTTAGGTGCAGAAGCATGAGCAAACCTACCGCTGAGTCTCATTTCGAAGCATATGCGGAAACAGGACTGCATGATCTCACACACGGATTCATTGGTGAGGTGGGCTCCCACTGGTGTGAGCAACAAGGTCCTCAACACCTGCAAAGAACAGCACCCATATGTACCACAGTACAGTGACACTTGCATGCATTTCCAAAAGAAGGTTGGTTTCCTGAAGACAGACTGCTGTGAAAAGAAAACCTAAGGGTTCTCCAGGACTCATTTCAAACCAAATACTATGCACAAAAAGCCCATTAGGAGATAAGAATGATCTCCTGACCCACTTCTAAAAGAGGCCTGATATGCTGCATGCTACCCAATATTTAAATTGAGGAACTAGATATCTGCTCAAAAGTACTCAGACAAAAGAGGTGTACAGTTCATAGGTTTGTCTCTACAAAGATTTTTTTCTCAAAAATAAGTTTGAGAGCTCCATATGCTTAATTTACTCCCCACTAACCCAGACCATGAACAAGGTAGGATTATCAACACTACCACATTATCAAGCCCCTAATTTTAAAATCATTTAATTTAAGCTTTTAATTATTTTCATTTGGAAAAGCTTTTACCACAGGTATATGAGCCATCTGTTTAAAAATAAACTCTGTCACTAAGCTCCTACAGAGTCAAAACACTGCTCCCTCCTCTTCATCTCTGTGTAACAGGATATGTTCCACAACAGGCAGCAACCATTATGGTAATTACCATTTCTCTCCACTTACCTGTAGGATTTTCATCAAGACAACCTCATCGCTTGCATGATCTGTGCCCACAAATCGGGCATGAGTGACAGCATCTGCCATGTTCTCCATCCCCTCCGCTGTGCCCTCATGGTTGGGATCTGAATAACAGAATAAAAATACATGTCAGGGAACAGCCACCTACAGCCTACTACCTCTGTGGGGAGACATCTACATGGAGATACTGTGTGGCCTTCTGCTTCCTTAATTTGTGTGACTTGCAGTGAGTTGACCCTACAAGAGCAAAACTCATCTCCCAGTAGCAGAAAAGTTTTATAACTGGGAGCTTTCAGAAAGACTTTATCAAGTTTTTCTATATTTGCAAAAAAATGTAACTTAACAAAGAAAATAATTACAATTCAGTTGTTACTGGTTCTGTATGTTATTAGATATTAACTTCTAAGACTGTGTCCTGTTTCCTAATCTATACCACAATCAGCTGTTAAATGCATTCAGTTCCTCCTTGGGAATAAAGAAAAAACAGCCCTTAAATATACGGAACCTAAAATTTACTCTCATGAAGAGAAGATGCCAAACAGGTTCCACTAGATTCAGAAGGGAAAATTGTTTCTTGTTCTACATCCCTCCCAAGAAATAGGAACTGCGAAGGAATGGACCAGTAGCTTTCCCCAGAGAAAACAGCAGACAGACAGAATCACAGTTGAGATATCGGAGTCACAGGCCTCCCGCTTCAATCACTCATCAAGGCTCCTTCTCTCTATTTCAATCTTTTGTAGATACAAACAATGGTGCAGTTGAGAGAATGTTTAGGATGACATCGTTGTTAGTAACTGTATCTTGTGCTACATTACAGTGGCTTCAGAAAAGCTGCCTCTGGCTTTGATTTCATTCTCACTTAAAAATACGGCACTGGGCAAGAATCTTGAAACCCTCCTACCTGAATAGTCATTAGGCAAGAAAGGAGACAACCTAAACACTCATGAGGTTAATGCCTCATTAATTGGCAATAGAGCATCTTGAACTCCAGCAAGAATAAAGCTGACAGAGGAACCAAGCAAGACCTTGCATACTTTGCAGAGAAGCTTTGTAGACTCCCTCTTTGACTCCAGTAACACTCACATCTAGGAAGGGCTAGACCCTAGTTATTAAAGAAAGTTGCCCTTACTGTGGTCGAGAGAGAGCAGCCTCCACCATGCTATGGGGATTCTGAGGAGCTGCAGGATAAGAAACTTCTAATAGCTGCACAAAACTAAAATGGCATCAACGTACTTCAGAATCCCATAAATCTGCATAGGAACAGCACTTCGCCATCTCTTACACATGCCTATTAAGAGCAGAGCTTGCCTACTTTTGATGTAGTTCACATACACATCTTGCATAGTTGAGAGTGAATTCCTCTCCTGGTTTGCTAGGCAAACTATCAAGAGATCTAACAAGGAGTCTGTTCTAAGACCAGTTGGTCATTTTTTACCTGGTTCAGCAGCACCACCCAACAGGATACCAAACTCTGATATGGGGAAGCATTCACTGTCAAAGGCAGTTCTCTTGTGTACCTTCAACAATGGCTTATAATCCTGTTAGAAGCTACCACTCTTCTACCAGAAGCAGTAAAATCAGTCATATGTTGGTATCTCATGCACTCTTATTCATAAAAGAAAATAATAGCTTAAACCACTGGTGGTGATGTAGGACCATTCTGAATGGTCTTAATTAAATTAGGCAAAGACCAGCTGTGTTACACTGCCAGCACCTACGTTAGCATTACTGTTAACCAACCTCAACAACTACAGTGGAAAGCAGTCAAGTGGGAATCAAGAGGAAAAAGCCACTTGCTGCAGAAAAGGCTCCCACAGACAGAACACACAGATTCACTTCACTGTCACCTCTTCTAGTAGATGTGAGTTGCTCTAAGCTTAGGGATACATTTAGTCATAGTTACGGATAAACAGTATGTGTGAAAAGAAAATGCAAGCAAATTGCACATATGCTTCTTTAACAGATTTGAGTACTGCTTCACTGTTCTAGCCCCTACCTTCAACACCTCTTTCCCAAAACACATCACGCCTGACTACTTCAGTTCTGGCTCCCTGCAACAGCACTGCAAATTCAGGTCAATTTATAAAGCCTCTTGAGTTCAATTAAAAGCACAGATATTTCTACTTTGCAGAAACAAGATACACAAAAAAAAATCAACCCACTTCTTTGTTCCCTTGTGAGAAAACAGTACAGAAAGATATGTCGATGCCTGCTCAAATCACAAACAAAAAGAAGTTTGTGTGAGCAAAATACCAGCTTCAAAATTGCTACCTACAATGCAAAGATCAAGAGATCCCACCTAGATATACACATTTTATATGGGGTGCAGTCTTACAATAGGTGGGCAAAAGAACAAGCAAAAATCAGAAAATCCAGGCTCCAGGAAAGCCAGAAGGCTGTTCAGTATTACCTTTAATGGAACTAAAATAAATCACCAAGGAGACAGAGAAGGTAGATGGGAGAACAAGCTTTAAACTCTCTAAACATAAAGTCATCTCACTGGAAGCTGAGCAACAGCTATTTACTTACAGATACATAGTTTTCAGAAACATCAGGGAAAGCTAACTTTTGAAACGGAGTCAGAAGATGCTGCGGACACACTGTGACAATAAAAAGAACACACACCCTTTCTGAGGAAAATACAGAAAACCCCAATTCTGAAATTTAGCCACCAGCCTTCCAATAGCTAAGGTTTGAACTCATCAAATAGGCTGACAGCTCACTCACTACTGCAAAACTGCTGAGCAAGGAAATAACTAATCTGAGGGATAAAAATCAATGGGAGTTTAGTATTGTCACACGACTTTCTGGTACTTTAAAAGTTACTATGTAATTTATCAACTAAAACTCCTGTAGAAGAAGTACTTAGAGCAGAGAATAATCACGGTAAGGGTAACTATTCCTACTAAAACACAAGCATGGTAAATATCAAGTTATTTTATCTAACTGAGCTGTGATTGTACACTATACAATTACTGAATTTGCAATTCAGACTACCAGACATCAGAAGTCTTAAAGCCTACTCAAGAATTATTGTTTTCTAACTGTTTTTAAAACATACCCGTCAGCAATACCATCGTTAAAAGGAGACAGATAACCACCTGCTGATGTATGACAGAATAAGAAAAACAATGAGACTGCACAAGGATTAGCAATTAAATACTTTGGAAATGGGAAAATAAAGCCATTTTAAACGAAGATATTTATCAGAGGAGTTCGGCCCTTCCACTGCACCCTGGTTTTTGACTCAGCATGTACAGCAAAAGCCAACCACTCACAAAACAGACAGAGCTAACGTCATTTTTTAAAAATGCTGTTTTCACCTGTCAGTTATACAGCCCTACAAATATCTGCCCCACCATGGTGGTGCCAGCATCCTTCTCTCTTGTTCCATATAGTTTGAAACAGATTTGTATATCAAAAACAGTTTTAAGCTTTTACTATCTTTTGGCAAACAATCTTTAGACTACCTTTAGTCTCATATTACAAAAAGAAATTATAAGACCAAAAAACTTTAATTTAACAACACAACCCTAGCCAGATGTTCAGTCAGCACCACTAATCCCAGCCTCACTGGTATCTGGAGCAGCACAAAGGACAAGGCTGCTCTGAATGTCACCTGAAGCAACAACGAAGGTCTCAGGTTACAGGTTCTGTTCCACAAAAAAAGCCAGGCAGAGTCTTTTCTACTGTCTGCTACAAAGACACACAGTCACCAACAGTTACAGGGATGCACCCTCACTGGAGTGACTCAATTAATATTCTAAAAAACAAGTAGCTAGAGAAAGGTTACAAGTTCTTAACCATATTTTTTTCTGTTGATGCCTCAAATCAGGTATTTATAGATGGTGCAGACATTTGCCTGGACATGTGATACCAGCCTGATGTTCTGATCCCACATAGATCATAAAAGCCCAGATAAAGAGTCCATTCCTCCTTCTAACGATTAAAAGTCATATTTTGTGTTATTGCTTAATCCTTCAGAGACACGTTTTACAGGCTTATTTGTCAAGATTCCGTCATTGTCCTAGGAAGGTACGTCGATATTGCATCATTCTAGTTATATTTTTGCCACTTAACTATACCAAATGCTGCCCAATAATTGATGTCTAAATACACTAAATTTTCACCCAACTCTTAAAATTTTTTTCCTGCAAGTCTCCATTTCTGCTCATTTTAATTCAGTGTCTTTCCCACAAAAGTGGTTTGCACCTACATAAAGTCCTTTCTTTCTCTAACTTCCTTCATGCTAACTCCAAATAATGAAATATTTAAAACAACAGTACCAAAAATTCAATAGTGTTCACTTACAATGTAAGGGAGAAAAAGAAGTGAGAAATCTGAACTTGGGGGGAAGGAATACTGGTAAAATTATTTTCTTTAAGTGAGACTACGTATAAACAAACATAGATAAGTTTTGTAATTCACACAGGTATGATCAGAAAGTACTGACAGAACTTACAGAGAAAAATCAAGCACCACCAACAACAGGATGACACACTGATGGCAGACAGAAAGCCAGCTAATGAGTTACAAGCCAGCTGAGCCATGGGAACTGACGACATGCACATTATTAGCTTTTTGCAGATACAAAGGAGAATGTGCAAATTTGAAAGTCTGGGCAGCAGCAAAACTGTCTCTGCCATGACAACTGTGGCGAGTGAAGAGTACTGGCACACCACTGGATAAGGTCTGGGACTGGGTAAAAAAACATCCTCACTCTAGAGCAGAAATGTTAGTAGTCCACAAAACTAAATAAATCCTACTGTGTTTCTGTATGTTACAACACTGTAATCCAAGCTGGTATTGTCCCCTCCCTGGGCCTTTTGCTCGGATGGCATTAAAAAGCATCTGGTGCCCACCACAGTCCTGCAGCAGGCCATAAGCATACACAGCAGTCGGGGCAGACTAGAAGCTTTGGCTCCATCTCCAGACATTCTGTAGCGACGTGAAAGATCAGCCAGTACGATATTAAGAAATTGCAGATGCCTATTTCCCCAGTGTTAATGACAATTTTCCTATTGCCGTGATCTCCACACTAAGACTGCAAGCATGTATCCTGGCCAAAGACACAGCTCACAGAGATACATTTGGCTGGCATTTTGGTAAATCCCAGGAAGTCACATAACATACCTATTAGTGCATATGAGAGGAACTTATTCACAGAGGTGAGAGCCAATCCAGTTATGGGACCTGTAGTGTCTTCAGAACGGATGACTTCCAGAAAAGGCCGAAGAAAGACATTGGGTTCAATTTCAGATAGATCTGTAAAATAAAAAGAATTTTAAAGAGACATTAAATTAGACTTCATTCATTGGGATTAATTTTCTAAGAATCTAAGTTTCATCTCAGAGGAAAAAGACTTGCTCTAGCTTACCTTTAGAAGGCTAGTGGGAAGGTCAGGGCTGCTTTTAAATATATACACACACAAACACGCACATTTGTGTATATATATATATTTTAAAAGCAATGGCTTGTGAATTTCAGTTTCTTATGATCTTCAAAGCAGCCTTTTGAAATCCGATTGTAGGAACATTCTGGAAGTGCTACAGAGGCCACTGCTGCCTAAATTTATGCTTTAAATCATTGGGAGACACAATTGCATTTTCCTATTACTCCTGGAATTGTGTAATCCCATGAACTATCTCTATCCCACCTCCTGCCATTTCTGTAACATCCTACAACAGATACAGCCTCATGCTAATTACATGCAAAGTACAAATGAACAACAACCAGGCTGATTAGAACTCTTGCAGCTCTTTGCCTGAATACAAATTGCATTTCTGCAACACCAAATATTTGCTTGGCAAAGACAGGAAAACTCCACAAGATACACTAATTTAAAAACTCTTCCGTCTTATTCTCAGAATACTCAGCATATTCTCAGACATGTATAAGCCTCTCAACCAAAGAAGTAAAAGGGGCACTCTTCTCTGCTTGCTGCTTTGGACAAGAAGGATCTCCTCTAAAGCTGCAGTACAAAAAGACAAATGCACTGAGCTGTTGAGCTGGAGAGAAAACAACTAACAAGCTTCCTAAACTTTCCAAGACAATCAAGGGACACTTTGGGAATGAAAAAGAAATACAAAAGAGAAGAACCATAACTAGGAACATTGACCAAAAAACAAACAAATCAAAAAACCAACCCAAGACAAAACCCAAATCCCAATCAAATAAAATACAAGAAATCAAGATGAGAGGAGCCCTGAGGGGGATTTAGGAGAAAAAGCATTAAAAAGCAGGTGAAAGGAACCACAAGACAGCCAGTACACAAGCACAGAAGAATGTAATAAAAGTAACCTGGATAATTCTGAGACGAGAAATATGTAAGTACAACACTTGGCTCAACTTTCTGAAACCTATTTCATATTCCTAGTAAAAGTTAACAAGTCTAATGGCTAATAGTGTGACAGGATCACTTGCACTTATACCATCGATAATCAAATATTGCACTTATCTGGTACAGGAGCTTCTTTGAGGCAGGGGAGAAAAAAAAGACTGCAATTCCTGAATCCTTAGACAAGCTGCTGCTTTTCCATCTATCAACATAATTCAATTATTTTACTGAGGAAAATAAAAAAACTCTTATTCTAAGAAAAGAGAAATTCCACTTTATCATAGTTCCCACTGAAAAGCCTTAAGTATCAAAGTAAAGAGCCTATCAGAAAGTATGTTAATGTAAGTGTGACAAATTATGGTAAGGAAGCAAAGGACAAGACAAGGGGTTTTGTTTTAAATAGTTAAGAGCACAGAGAAAAACATCGAAATGCTGTTAACTAAAGCAAAACTGCAATTAAAAAAAGGGATGCAATCTCTTACCTTTCAGCCACCAGTTCAAATAAGGCCAACACCACTAACTTGTGAGAGGTTAAAAGCAACCTGATGATTCAATCTTTCTGGCTTATGAACAACTCCCCTAATTTGTCAGATAATATCCTGGTGTGCCATTACAATTGTGTCACCTCTCAATAGCTCATGGACATGCAGAGGATCGTAAGACACGCTTTCATCGATGCTTATTTAAGTGTGCTTTATAGGACACTTGTCTGGTTACAAGCCCTTTGACAACATTAAATATAGTAAGACTACTAGAGATGAAAACTCAAATTCTTCTTCCCCAAAACTTATCCTTCCTATAGAATGGACCATAATCCTGTCAATTCCTCCAGCCTCCTTCAAACTAGTGTGTCGAAGGATGAAAAACCTGCACCTTGATTAGTAAGAAAAATGGTACCTCAGCAGGTATACATCACTGCATGTGTAGAATGAGATGATGAAGACAAACTTGCTAGCAGAGGACATATTAGGGTACCACACTATCCATTAATACATTTTTGGGGACAACAAACAGATATTTTCTTTACAAGAGTAGGGCGAGTTTCAGGTTTTTACTTTCAATAAAGTTGTGAATCTTGATGTGGTTGAAGACTAGATTCCCCTGCAGTCCAACTGAAATTCCCAGCTTACATGAAGATCATAGAATGGCTTGTCATAATTAGGATTTAACTTAGGCACATACTGTTGAGTACACAGCAACTCTGGTCAGCTTCCCTGATATTCAGAGACTCCTGCTTTTATGGTAACACAGCATTTTACATTAAGCTTGCTGAAATGGACTGTGTATGCTGTAAAACTATTTAGATCGGATAGTTGGTGCTGTGATATTGAAAAAAATAAAAAATATACTACACAAGAAGAGAAGATTTTTAGTGCAGGACTTACCCACTAAAGAACTACTGCCTGAAAGATCTACATTTCAGTGAAACACCAATGACACTGCTAATTGCTTGCATCTGAGGAGTATTCACTTGATTACTACAATGAGCTCTTCTTACCAGAGGCATTTACAGGCACTGAGGACTTATGGGGTCACCAGATCCCTTTCCAAAGAACTTAATCTTGGTTGTGGTGCTTCCTTCAATAGGAAGTCTGGGAGAACAGAAAACCACTCATACTGTAGCTACTCTTGCTGTATCCTGTCTCAAAACAGATTACTCTCATTGGTTGAAGAAGGTTCAGCTCTGAAAGTGGCACTAAAGCTACCCGGAAGTTTTTAACCAAGTAACCATTTTGCAAAGAAGCCAGTAAATCAAAGATAAATCCTTTTCTTTTAACTTAATCCCACTGAGCTCAGTGAAGTTAGTTCAGTAGCTCTTTCCCCAAAAGGTTTTCTTAGCCTTGTACACATGGCAGCGCCCAGAACCAACCTGCCAGCCCTTTTGGATCAATACCTAAAACTGCAAGGTGCACTCCATGCTAGCTTTTGTACCACAGCTCAAGTTTAATTTAGAGCACAGAACCAATTAGCACTCTTTTCACAATACTTTGGTAAGGGGGGACCAGAGTCTTGAGAGGGAATTGTTCTGCCCAGCAGTTAAACTTCATGAAAGAGATATTACAGGAATTCTTGCCATCACCTAACTGTTCAAGCAATGCCATCTCTCCTGAAAATATCTAAGAACCTCAGCAAAAGCAGCAAAATCAATTATTACTTTAATAATTCCTTTGAAAAAACAAAGGCTATATAAGATAAATACTAAATGTTTGGAGGGACATACTCAAACTTTTATAACAACATTCCAAAAAAAAAAAAAAAGCAGCTAAGCAGCTCTGAATTTTCAACTGTGGTTCTTGCTCTGCCAGATTCAGGTTCAGGCATTACAAGTGAGGAAACCATAACCAGTGAGAGAATTGAGAATTGTTGATAAAGAGGTTTCTCCAAGTATGTTTTCTTTTCTAGCAAGAGATGTTTCTCAGCATTTGAACTAGAAAATATGGCATGGTTCTCTGCTTAGGTAACCACTTTCAACTCTGGGGAAAAAAACCAACCAAACAAAAAACCCACCTGAAAACCCACTAGCCCTGCAAGAATGATTTCAGCCAAGGTTATTACAAGAGGAAAAACTGACCAAGTGTCCACAAGGAGAACAAAATTTCACAAGGGGCTCCTATACAAGCTGCCCTCCTTTGCAATCTACTCAAATTAAAACATGATTTAGTCTTATATGCAGAGCCTGGTCTGCAGAAAAGCACTTCCCATTTTCACACAGGTCCCTTCAACAAAATTTCAGGGAAGCAGAGCATCAACACTACACCCAGAAATGCTCAGCTAGCCCAAAGCAGAGCATGGAGATTAAGAAGAAGGGAAAGAGTATCTTAAGTAGCACATCAGAAAGCCAACTCTTCAGTCTGGCTATTTTAATGAGGATAGAATTTCTTTGAGACCACAGTGCTTTCTCATTCATCCTATGGATTATTTGCACTTAGACACACATGTCTATAAAGATATTTAAAAAACTAATTCATGTTTGAGCACCTAACTCCCATTTCAGCAATCCCATCCAGCCGCTCTGGCACTTCAGTAAACAAGCTGCATCAGACCTCCAGCGTCTTCTTTCTCCTGAAGAACAGAAGCAGGTCCCCCTCGGAAGAGTTTTCTTATTGTTAGCACACTGTTGGCACATTCCTGATCTAAAACGCTCACATAAGCTGCTTTCTCTGGCAGTTCAACTCTTTACTCCTGAATGACTCTTATCAGGATCTGCTATGCGTTCCGAATCAGAGTAAATGAACGAGAAAAAATTGTTTATGACAAGTTATTTCAACATCATTTGTCCCGAGGACAGGCAACTGCAACCCAAACCACATGACCTGGACTCCTCTTATGCAGCAGCTGTTGGCCTTTGACGCCCAGCCTTCAAAAAGGCTGTCTCAGTTGTATCCCACGCACCTCTCCAACGCAGACGAGCTCAGACAAGAGCAATGCTTCTAGCATGTGCTATTACATTCCCTGCTTACATATTGAACTGCAAAATGAACAGTCATTCTCTTTTCTTAAGGTGAGAAAAAGACAAAAATAACACTGTAACAGAGCAGAAATCCAGCTCTTCAGGACTCCTGCCTTGGGGCTCAATGAATTTATGTCACAAAAAACTGAGGTATCAGAAAGTGCTTCCTGGCTTATCCTCAGACCCACTTTCTGCAAACACTGCCATTCTGGCCTTCATGATATGCACTTTACTCTCTGTTCACCTAACACCAAAACATTTTGTCTTTTCACCTGAGGGAGAGAAGCCCCTGCAGTCTGCCTCAGCAAGTCAGAGCGAATAAGTTACAAGTAAAAAGGACAAAATTGTACTTGCCTTTTAAAACCAACTAAAAGTACTGAGTTGCTATACTCTTCAGATTATAACTCCTTATAACTCAGATTATAACATTTTAACTCCTGGAGTAAGTGCTGGCTTAATCTCAGCCAAGTCAAAATGCAGGATCACAGGGAAAGGAGAAATTCCTTTGAGTTAGTCCTATGACTGTCTGCTGGTTAATTTAGAGATTAACAAATCCAGCAAACAGAACTACAGTAAGTTATTCCTCTAAAAATCTGCAGAGCTTGAATTTGCTTTACATAGAGTCAACTAGGTAAGAGGCACAGAACAGTATATGCATACTGGTTCTAGGTGCCCAGCAAAACTACAATTACAGCAGCTCTATGCCCAATGAACGGAGGAGGAGCATATTTTTTGAAACTCTGAAAAGAATTCTCCAGACTGGCTGGAGCACATGCCACCCTGCACCTGCAATGGAAGACACACCCTGACTTCTTCTAGCTAGCAAGTTTAGTCTGACATTTAACCCCAGTGCAATAACAGCCAATCAATGTTGGATAACAAACACGAAAAAGCTAAACCAGATGATCCTGAGCTTATGTTCCCCTCTGCACAGCCCTGGTACAGTGTTCAAAGTGAAAAGAATCCTTTACCATCTCTCCCCTACAAGGGGTTTTAATTATTGTTCTGGTCTTGTTTTTCTTGCAAGTTCTAGACCAGTCCTTGCAACACAGTGCAATGTGTAGCACATTTGTAGAGATTTTCTGATCTGAAAGGAGAACAGATAGTCTGACCCAGCAGCTAATGTGATGAGAGGAAGCTCAAGTTCTACTTCTTGAAAATAATGATGGCCATGTCCACTAAACTTATAAACAAGAGGTCACCAAAAGTAGCCACCAGACATGCCATCCAGGTTCCCTGAAATATGACTGTCTTATCCCAACCTAAGCTCTTAATAGATGGAGAGAACAGGATTCTGCCAGCTAGGGGGAAGCAGAGGAGCCCAAAGTTTACATCCTAGTTTCCAGAACACATAAATACTGTACACTATTTGACAAGGATGCAGGGATTGCAAAACACAGCATGCATACCAAGGGGATGAGTAGAAGCAAGCTTTGTGTATCTCTGAAATCAATACTTCACTATAATAAGCAATATCAAAAGCTTTACATATGATAGAAGTAAACGTAAGCTGAAAATAGAGGCTATTCAAGCCAATGAAGGAGAAGTGTGAATTAACTCCAATCCTTTTCAGTATGTCTCTAAAATATACTCTTCAAAGCTAATGCCCTGTGAATTAAACTGGTCATTCAGGGGCCCAGGCCCACCATATCATGAGGGAAACAGTGCCATTCACAGCCTCACATGAATACAAGGCTAGAATTACAAATGCAGTTTGACAAGGGGAACTCAGAGCTGTCAAGCCTGTTCTGTTTGCCTAATTTCATTACAATGGCACAAATGCTTTCATTTGTCACACTCCAGCTTCATGTGTTTATCTCCCTTTCATTAAACATGACTTTAACAAACGATTGTTCCACAGTGTCAAGATCTCAAGCACCCCTCAGAACTGAGATTTTTATTTTGGGGAAGGGTGACAGAATGCATACTGAGCGTTTGACTCTTCAAATCCTCTGGTCAGGGCAGCGAAAAATAAACTCAACAAAAATACCGTCTCCTATAGGAATTATTTACATTTACCAGTGAAGCAGAAGCACTGACAGTGCCACCAGTGTAAGCCATTAGTTATTAGGGGTTTCATCTGATGCCGTGCTTCAAATTCAACTGTTCTGACTGACCATTAAAAACGTCTGGGCATTTTTTTATAAGTATGTAACCTAGACTATCTTCAGCCAAAACTACACTGTAAACTCCAGTTCTGACTCCACTGTTACTTTAAGGACTTTTCATCCAGCTGTAATATTCTGTTCCAGTGTGATATTGTGAGAAGTAGAAGATACTCACTTTAACCACAAGGAAAGCAAATGCCATCCACAGGAAGTATAGAGCTACACAAGGGGCAAGCTTTCATGGTTTCTACTCAGATGGGCTTAAAAGTACAGACACAACTACTTGCTTTGCCTTGAACTTTTAACACCAGTCATGCAGACTGCTGAGTGTTAGGATATGCGGTTATTTCAAAAGTTGAAGTTGTTTAATTCTGTCCTTAATGCTTAGCAGGAGGAGACAGCAGAGGCGGGTATAATCGCATCTTGACAAACTTTTTTCTGACCTATGGTTTACATGTATTGGTCAGAGGTCATATTCAAAAGACTCAGTCTCAAAAAAGGAATAGGTCTTAAAGCAAACTGAAGGGTAATTTAGCATAGCAAGGTTGAAGGTCATCAGAAGAAGACCTTCCTACAAATCCTAGAGTATTTCCTCCCATCCTGTGACCTGAACACCTCTGAAAGGACATGACTAATTCAGATGAAAGGCAAAAAATCAATTAACTGTACATAGTAAAAGCCCATGGTTTCCAAATTGGTCTCTCATGAGTGTTTCGCGCCAATATGAAGAGTAGTAAGTGCAATTTCAATGCTAATCCATCCTTGTCTTTGTGAAACCTTTCCTCCTACATTATAGAGGATGAGCACTAGAGCACCACTTCATTATGCTAGTACATTCCACAGTAAGATTATATACATACGATAGAAATATGTAAATTTAGACGTACTTAAATAATTTTATTATCTCCCTTACAGGGAGGCTGATCACTCTCAGGGAGAAAGGAGATGGGGGAATACACCTGACCTGAGCCTCTGATCGGTTCTGGAATATAGAACTACTTTTGTTGTTTTTACAGAGAGATGCAGCTCTAAACTGCTCATACCAATTGTAATGGCACTTAATGCTACTCCAGAAAACTGAACTCCTTGATGGCCTACAAAAACTGATTTGAGATCTTATACCTTTCCAAAGAGGTTTTTTTTTCCCTGTGTGTGGAAGTTGCTTAACATGAAGGTCTGAACAGCTTTCAGAGGAGAAAAATCAACCTTCCCATATACCTTAAGTGAGCTAAATTGCAGCAAGTTCCTCTGGTAACTGGAAGGTTAATATCTACTCTGAAATAAAAAATGAAGAAACAAACAAAACTACCCCATTAACAACAGGGTGAGTGAAATGCAGGCAACCTTCACCTTTTGTCTCTGTTTAGAGCCAGATGAGATTGTTTCAAAAGGTTTCTTGCAGAAAGTCACTATGCATATGACAACAGCCAGTTCTTGTGATGAACCTGACCAGGTCTGAACTTCAGAACTCACAGGCACTCCTCCAAGCCAATGACATTAAACTCTAAATGAAATTACTAAACCAGAATAAACCAAACCAAAAAGCAGCCATCCCATGACAAATTCATCTACCCTTGACCAAACGCTGATAGTTATTGATCTGCTGCGGTTGTGAATTAGAGCCAGGTTTCCCAAGGTTCCCTTCTAATACGAGGAAGAGAGCGTGGCCACTCTAACAAGACAGACTAGGCTAAATGAAACCTATGGGGAATTGCACACTACCAAGTCCAAAGGATGGACTGATCCGTTCATCTTACTGACAGCACAAGTTTGATGTATGTCAAGTTTAAGCACCCTTCTTCCTCTCTAAAAGAAATTGGCACACATTGAAGAAAGAGCAATTAGGTTGTGACACTCTACAGAACTCTATTCCATCTCTGGACTTGCTTCACTGTGATATTTTACATATCTTGCACGGTACCAGGCCCAAACTAAGTAGGTAATTTAAAAGCCCAGGAGAAATTAAAACTTCTTCCCTGATATCTTAAAGCACAGTAATTCTCCACAGCTTTGTGTGCCTACCATGCTATGAATAGAGCTCTCATTGCAAATTCACCACGTTGTGAAAAGGAAAGCTTCCCTATTTCTAGGAAGCTGGAGAAAAAGATTACAGTTTTATCATCAATTAGCTGTCTGGATGTTACTCGGTTCTGTTTTCCCTTTCCTCAAGGGAAGCGTATCAGAGCCAAGGGGAAAAATTAAAAGGAAATTGAAGAACAACAAATCCCAAACAAACCAAGACATTTCTTGTGTTGCCAGAGAATCTAAAAAGCATCAGTGACACAGACAAAATCCAAAGAATGAAAGGAAGAAAAGCCTGATGACCCAAGAGGGAAGACAATCTTTTAATGACAAAAATATCTCACAGGTTTAATGTACCTTGCTGTTATGATTTACACAAATTCTTCTGTTCAACCTGAACTAATCTAGGAGACGTTGTGCCACTCCATGTTATTATCAGAAAGTGAAATTCCCAAGTGCTAATGGCAAAATACAACTGCCCAGAGCTGAGGAACCCACACACTAAGTTACCACAGATGCAAAATGGAAGACGCAGGCAGAGCACAATGTGAAACATCATGGGGATACTAGTTTCAAACCCAGAAGAGTAGAAAGAGAACAGAAGCAAACACGAGAAGAGACTGGAATGGTGACAGTCAATCCAACTGTTGCCTTAAGACATTCCAATAGTAAAAACAGTAAGCAAACATTTTTTTCCCCCACAGCAATCACTGAACCTGTGCACACACATACACAAGCTGAAATTCAGACTGCATACATTAAAAAGCAGCTCAATTCCTAGTATGCTGACAGGTGAGTATTATGTTCTTGCAAATGGACTGGGGAAAGAAACCAATTTCTGCACACTGCAATGTGCTGAGCAGTCTACTGATACAAGGTACTGATGGTACATGAAAAGAAGTAGAATGCTGAGTTTTAACACTCATTTACAGTCGTTGCATCTCAAAAGATCTGTGAATACCATTCAACTTCAGTTATGGCCATCCAGGATATATCTTAAGATAGGCATCATGGAAACAATATTACATCAGTCCCTAGCTCCATTAAACACATTTTTTTCCATGCTCTGGAATCATGTGTCAGCCGTAAAACAATAAAATGTCTGTAAAGAATCAAAATATCTAAAAATCCGTGTGAAGAAATAAAGGGATTCCACATATTCATAAGAAGTTTGTTGCCCTTATTGCAGCCTGGACAGATGAATACACAAGCAATTACTTTCTCTACTACTTGGGAGCCTATGCATTGTACTTCACTATATCTGAACATGAAGACAGCAATTCAGCCTCCATTAACACATCTTATTAATTACTAGGGTCAAAGCACCATCTGAAAGGTCAGAGGCAGAAAAGTACATTTTGATTCCTATTCTGCCTGCTGCTCAGATTCAGAAGCTCTATTACACCTCGTTAAATAGAGTTTCTGCCTTTAGCAGAAAAAAAGGTGCACATAATTCTGAATTATTCCTTTTCCAACCAGGAAGACTTTGGTGCCATTTGGAGTTGAACCTGAACTAGCTGTTCCTCCAGCAAGAGATGATCTTTGTTGGCAAGGTCCATAATTTATATTCTTAAACCAAAGCTAGGACCGTTTTGGTCAAGCAAACTTGCCAAGAACACTTTTTTCATACAGCCTATAAGATTAAATACTATTGACCTTGTTCCACTTGCACCATCTCAAGAAGCTGGTGTGACAGAAAATAAAGAATTTTAGCATTTTCAGATTTCACATTGTGCCCTACCTCCAGTTCTATAAACTTACCCAGGATTCTGAAGTGATTTCCATCAGGACAGTCTAAATAATGCTACAAATCCTACTTATGCTACTATTTCAGAACACACACGAGTACAGGTAGGCTATGAATGCAACTATTTCCAACATGATACTCTGAAACACCAGACTCTGTCAAAGTTCCCTCTGCAACACTTTTGGCCAATTTGGGACAAAATTGGGACAAAGTATTTCTGCTCATGTCCCTAACATTCCCAATTTAAAAAGTTCCCAAAGTTCTTCAGGGTAGAAAGAGTCCATGTACTGACAGCTCATATCTCTCCTGGGAAGACTGCAAGCACCAACTAAGGAATGACATACAGTATGGCTTGACATGAGCAGCCCATGGTCCTGCTCCCTATTACATCAGCCACTCTGAAGCAGTCATTTAGCAGATGAAAGATGCCTGGCATCCTGAGCAGCAAGCTTGTTTAAGGAGTATGAGTAACTCCTTGGTATACAGGCCACTGGCACTAACCTTAGAAATAAAACACTGGTCTCTAAGAAAGTGCCAAATAGATCTATTTTAGTCTATTGCTAATGGTTTTGATCTAGTAGATGCTCATGACAGAAGAAACCACTTCTAAATGGTTCACAAGCTCAGCTGAGTGCTCCTGATAAAGGCCAACCCTGACTACATGCTGCCCAGCGAGACTGACCTAAAAGCGACAGCACAGCACAAAACTTGAACACACAGATAAACACAGCTGTTTGTTCAAGCCAGTCCATGGTTCACACACTTGCACAGGCTTCTTCAATCCCTCTCTTGTCCCCTTAGGGCACAACACAGCCTGGCTCTCGAACTGGAATACACAACACACAGTGAACAGGTCAGTGGACACAACTCTGCTTTAACCTCTCTCCCCTGGCATTTCTGCTACCATGACTTCTGGGATAGAACTATTATACTTCAACAGCACTTGTTCCCAAGACGTGGTAAAAAACCAAAGAGAGAAGAATTTCCTTTTGATTTTCAAGCTTAGACCTACAGAATTTGTTCTGACAGGATATAAACACATATACAAATAAACTGACCATCAAGCAGTAGCAAGATCCTTGATGACAGATAGGCAAATCAGTCAACTCCCGGCCTCTGCCACTCATCTCCTCTTCATGCTCTTGGGTAAGTACTTCATCTCTGCTTCAAACTCCTCATACGAAAAAGGAACATATTTCACCTTAACTGCCATACCACTAGAATATCTTGAAATATTATCAAAAACAGCAGCTCCAAAAAGCAGAAATAGCAATCCAATAAAAGCTCCCTGCCCTATCCCATGTTTCCCCAAACCCAAAAGTTAACTAAAACTCTTGGTGAAAAAAGCTATTTTTCAAGTTGATATTTAAGTTAGGAAAATATGACAAGTACTGTATAACACCAGTTAAGATCAAAATAATCTTAATAATTTATTACATTAAAAAAAGTAGTTGAGTTTGTGAAATATCAAGGAAATTAACAGCGACAACCTGGAGTGAAATCCACGAACAAATTCGCAGTGCTTGGCCACTTACTTTTGGGTTGTCAGTGTTAACGAACTTAATAAAAAAAGGCTACCTAATTTTCAGAGGAGCTAATGAATGAGGGGAAGAAAACACAAATCATTTTCTAAAAAAAGCAACAGTGAAACTGCTGGTAAGCTCTCACAGCCTTGTCAGAATGAAACCACTTCACACACAGCAGCATTTTGTTCAGCTTTGAGGCCAGTGGCTAAAACCAAAAAGTGACTCTAGGTAACAGAAGGACTTCGAGGGCCCTTCCAAAAACTTGGGATGAAATCCCAAAGCTCTGGGAGAGCAAGGCGAGCACCTGTTTTCCTGAACAGTTGATTTTTTTATGCTGCATACTTTACACAGAAGCTGCATTATTCTGGAGAAGCTGCATTCCAGCCAAAAGTGCACAGTTAATGTTTTTTGCAGCCCCCAGCTTCCAGTGATGGATGACCATTTTATAATGAAATACTTTATGCTCAATCAACTTACAAATAACGGATGTTTTATCACACTGAATTTAAAAAAATGTTTTTAATGAAAAAAAAAAAAGAATGAAAAAAGCAACAGACAAGAGCATCAGTGATGAGCAGAGGCAAAAGTTATTCCTGTTAAGGATGAGCAAAACCATCCAGCTGATGCTTCACTTTAACTCTTTCACTGCTCTCCAACAGTAAGTTGGAAATGATGGACAAGGTAGCATTTGCCCTGAAAAGACCTACTCGTAAGTTCTGTTCCAGATCATTGCGACATGAGACTTTAAGGTTTCTACAAAAACTATTTGATCCATAACATCTCAATTAGGTTTTCAAAAACCTAAGGCTAATAACTAAGCGCTGTCTGAAGATAAACCTTTCAAAATGCTTCAGTCTCTCGTGCCCATTCAGCATTCCCAAAACCATTCCTCAGACAACTCCTAATCAGCTGTGGGGCTTTCGCCTCCAGCACTTCCACCTGTTAGTGCTGAGTGATACCCAGAAAAGTAAATGTCTTGTACTCAAAAGACTACTCCAATTTCTAGACCAAGTTTTGGAACCAAACATCCAAATTCAACTGATAATCTTAATCACGACTCTGAGGTTGCTGTTATACCACAACTGTTACTGTTGTTACACACTACAGGTCAAGAAACCCCAAAGCTCGCAGGGCCATATCTGGATTAACACAAGCCCTTTAAAAAGCCCACAGCAGAAGCATTCATCGTGCCTTTTTGCCCAAACTCCACACAAAAGTCTCTAAGCTAGTCCAAACATGCCAAATCGTATGAGAATGAAGAGATAACCTTACACTTTTAAGAAAAGCATCTCTTCTAACAGGAATAAAGCAATTCAGGAGTGCAGAAGAGTATGAGATGCAGCAGACAAAAGCTACAACAAGGGGAATACCAACTAGATATTGTGAAAGATACTTTCTAAAGAAGGGTGCTCAAACACTGGAACAGTCTGCTCAGAGAAGCTGTAGAAGCTCCATCCCTGGAAATATTCAGAATTCAGTTGGCTTTAACTCTGAACACAACCTCACTTCTGACCTGGTCCTGCTTTCAGGAGGGCACCAGAGCAGATGACCTCCAGAGGTCTCTTCCTACCTAAATTATTTAAATTATGACTTGTCCTTATCAGAAACAAAAAGCCCTCTCTGATACTGTACATTTAGCCACTCTAACATTCACTGAGCAAAGAGTTTCCCTTCCCAGATCTTCTACTGGTTAGTAGCAGCAATAATTAAATACCAAATAGGAGCTCACTCCACAACTATCCATAGAAAACATTGACGATTTTCTAAATCAGTTTTCTAAAAAGAGGCTGCAAACTCAGGCTACAAATGATCTGGAAAAAGACAAACCAAATCAAACCCCAAAGAAACAAACACACAAACACACACACACACACAGAGTTCACCAAATTTGGAAACTTTGATAAAACTAGTAGAAATAGAGCATGTTGTTCCTGTCTTCCCTTAAAAAAATACCACTTCTGCTGCAGATATTAACATCAACAAACAAAAAGCACCTTGGCCCAGAGTCATAACTTCAGATCTAAAACAAGTCACAATGCAACCACCTCAAGCTCCATTGAGTTCAGAGTTAATTTACGGAGCTTTTACACTACTATTTGAAGCACTGCAAATATTAATCTGTCCAAGATTTTGTCAAAAATCAATTCTCCTCCCCTCCCCATTCCTCAGCTGAAGGCTGGCACTCAGTGAATCAGACCAAAGGGAGAATAGAGTTTCCAGCACCTGTTTCAGCTTTTAAGTTTCCAATTGAAACTGCTGTGATCTGGCAGCAGGCAGTCTGGAGATGTCATTTTGCTGCTCTGTGAATGACTGAATCACAAAAAGAATCCAAATACAGAAATGAGTGAAAAGAGCAGCAGTGAGCAAAGGAAGCCACAACATAACTTAATATGGCCAAAGAGAAAGAGCAGCTGAAGACAGTGTGCTCCAAAGTACCGTGTCCCCTCTACAACCGAGTACCTTATGCACCCTCTGTCTGCCTCATGATGGGCAGTGCTGAGTATGCATTACTCTCCACATGGTGTAAAATATGACCCAACACTGATGTTTGATTTGGAATCACTTTATTACTAGACATTATAGACTATGGTTGTTTACCACAGTAAGATTTAAAATCCAGAAATGCAGATTCTTGCTGTCAGGAAGCTTCCTTCTTTCACAAAAGGATGCACAGATAACTCAAAATATAATTCCATATATGCTTTTCTAGCGCACAGAAAGAATGTCAAACACATTTATTCCTCATTATAATAGGCTTCAAAACACTGTAAAATATACCTCCAAGCAGATTCCTTCCACAAAGAGGAAATGCTCTCACTCTCAGAAAAAATTCTGCTTAAAAGAAATTTTTTTTAAAAAAGGCATTCCCTTTTGTACTGGTCAATACAGCATCTGTACCATCTTCCTCAGAAATGTAATTGAAGCCTAGGAGTTAGAATGGTAAAACTCCTAAGCTTTACTGGGGTCAGAACTTTTACAATAATATGGCAGCCCTCACATTAGATAAGCTACACCTTTAGACTACTGGCAGCAGTGTTACTTCAGTTTAATTTTTGCCACTCACACAGGACAAAAAATGGAGGGGTGAAGGGACTATATAGGAAGTTTGCAAAAATACAGTTGTCTCAATTGCTTTAAAGAAACTAAAAAAACCCAAAATAAAAACCATACATACATCCCATCGACATCCAGCCTTATTTAATCTTATTCCCTTCCCCAATATGACCACTGAGAACTAATTCTTCTTCCACCTCTCAAGGCTTCACTGATCACAGCAACTGCTCACTGAAATTTCCCAACATGCTGGAGAGGCAGAAAGAAGAGTGAAGAAAGGGTTAACCCACAGCTGGGAGAAAGTTTCCCTGGAAAATTAGAACATATGCTGTGGCTGTGACTAAATTTCACACTGGTTCTGTTGAGCACAAATATCCACAACTGTGTGCATTTGGGGGAGTAGGAGAAAATGAAATGCTCCTTATATATTAGCTTCACCTGCTAGGTTCCTTCAAATGGATAATGACATACTCCAGGGACCAGCAGAATCCTTCAGACTCGCTTCTCATTTCAAGCAGAGATGAGGTTCTGGGGGGAAATGGAAGGAAGTAGTCCTTCCCTTACCTGCTCCCACATTTTTTGGAACATACTGGAAAACCAAGCCTATAGTCTGGCAGGTACTTCCAGAGGTAATTCCACTTTTTAAGACTAGATGTGTCAGCAGTCACCTGAGGTAACACGTAAGACAGCTGTGCCATTCAAGTACATATAGAGAGGAATTGTACAGAGTGAACAGGTAAGAATATACGCACGAGCAAACACACGTGGATTTTAAAGATCAACTGATTACTTTGTAAACAAACAGGCAGCACTTGGCTGACCAGACAACTACAAAGGGGAGAATAAGAATTACCAAGATCAACCAGCACAGAACCACAGAAAGGTGTGGATTGGAAGAGTTCTCCGGAGGTCACCTACTCCAACCTTCTACTCATTCAAAGGACGGCTCTGGAGTTCTAACAGGTCATTCAAGGCCTTGTTGAATCAAACTTTAAAAGTCTCCCTGGATGGAAATTGCACTCCCTCTTCCCATGTCTAGGTATTTAACTCTCCCTCACAAGAATTTCCCCCTAAGTACAAGTAGAATTAATCCATATTCATGACTGTGGATCTCCTGACCCATATGAGAAGTGTCTCTGCCTTTTCTGTCACCCTTATTTAGGTCCCCCTCACCAAAGACTGTTCCATTACAGAACAGCAGGAAAGCATCTAAAAAAGGAAAACAAATAAATTATGTATCTTCACTGAAAGAAGAGATCTCAAGAGGGGTTATCAATGCCAAAAGACATGCACAGAGAGGCTAGTGGGTATACTTCCCTAGATAATAAGCAAATAACAACAGATTCAATACGCTATAATGCTTCCTTCTCCTCAAAGCATTGTTCACCAAACTACACAGGGAGAAGCAGAAAGCAGGCAGACAAAATATCTAAAGTAGAAGTAGACACCTGATTACTGTCGTCTCCAAGACACCCAACACTGTGCCAGGTAGGGACAGAGAACTTCTGCTCTGCTCTTTTCAAAAGGGGATTATTATTACATTTAAGACCAAGGCAGGTGGGAAAGACCTTGATTTACTGTGTCAGTATTCATCTGGTTTATTGTCTTTATTTTCCAAATGCCTAAAAAATTCTGTTCAAGTACAAAAGGACTGTTTTCTAACCACACCTCCTTGACAGGAACTAGTAAATGCACTGTGAGCAGATTACAATCAGTACATCACTGACAGTTTTCACTATCCATTTTACTACATAAACTAACTTCAAAGGTTACAAAAGACCCTCAAAGCAAGGTATTAATCACTTGCCCTCACCATGGCTACATAATAAATGTTACATCTGACCTTAAGTACCTACTTTCACACTACAAGTTGTCTTCATTAATTGACACACCAATTTTAAATAAAAAAAAACAAACAAGCAACAACAAAAAACACCCTTAAACCCAACATCCACCTTTCCTCAGTCCTCTTCCAATGAAATTAACCAAGACTCCAAGTAAAACAGACACGATTCATCCCTAAGTCATATAACATGAAAATAAGCTTATTTAAGTATGCTGAATTACAATCAGGTGTTCATTTATTCTTTTACATATAATGACTTGTACTTCCTGTGCCAACTATCAATATATCAACATAGCAATGTATATTTGCACCTAATCTTTGAATTTCACAGATTACAGAACTGTAGTGAGACCCTACAGGCCCTAATGATACATTCCTCTCTGTCTCAGAGAAGAGGGGCACCTAGAGGCTGGCATTGTTCACTGCATATTGTTAGATATTGGCTAGGAAACTGATAAAAATATTTCTTTTTTTAAAAAAAAAATTGTTTTCACAAACTATGGTAAACAAACCCCTTAATAGAGCCCTTTGTGCCAATCATGAACTTGATTATAAACAGGACAGAGTAGAAGTTCAGATTTAGGGGTTTGGGTGGGTAACTTCTAATAATTCAAATCTTGATGTGCAGTCCCCAACCCTGGAGATATTAAAAAGCTGCCTGGACACAGTCCTGAGAGACCCGCTCTGCACAGCCCCACTTAGGCAGGGGAGTTAGACTAGAGGACCTGGAGGTCTCTTCCAGCCTCGGCCATTCTGCAATTCTTGCAATTCTACAGATCCAAAGAGAATCCTGTGATTATTTATTAGCATATCAGACTGCCGTCCTTATTCTTTCACTTACACGTGTTGATGATCACTGTGGCTGCCTGGTGAGACAGACTTCAGAAGATACTAGAAATTATAGTTCAAGGTTTCAATATTTACTATTACCCATACCATCTGGGAAAGCTGCTGAAGTGTGTTTGATTTGGGGTGTGGTTCTTTTTAATTTCAGGAATTTCAGGCACTAAAGAGAACTTTTAGAAAGGAGAAAATGGAACTTGTCTTAACTATCTAAACCACCTTAAAAATTTCCTCCTTCAATAACTACTATCTTCTGTGACCTTGTGGGAAACAGTTCCTTGCATTTTCTGGTTCTCCATGAAAGTGTAAGCAGCTGCCTTGCTTATAAATAAGCTAAGTTCTTCTGACTATTAAAACAAAACAAGAAATTGCGTTTTTAGACTTCTTTTTAATTCTAAATATTTTTATTCAAAACACTGTATCTCATTTATTAACTGAATTCAAGGCATTTGTTTGTCTTAGAAAGTCATTGGTAGGGAGCTTTTTAGAAATATCAGACCCTTTACATTTCACTTGTTACTATTCAAAGTAATGTATGATTGCATTCTAACAATTCAGCTGACTTACCCCTGCTCTAACTCTATTGACAGTCACTACGAAGTGCTGTTACCCACTGTATAGTCAATGCTCCTTTCCACAAAAATACTCAATGCTTCTTCCTCACTATATTGTAAATAGCTCCTGCAGCCACAGAACAAACATTAGCATAGACAAATATGCACTTTTTGGACAGCAAGCAAAGAGAATAAAATACAAAGCAATTTTCACAGACTAACAGAAATAACAACTGCAGTCTATTTAAATTAAAAATTTCTGAGTTAAGCAACTAAGTCAGAAATAACTAACATATGAACAGCCGACAGGTAGGACAACAAAAAAACCCTCTCTGACTCCTCATTAGGCTTTTTAGAACTATGTATCTTGTTCTGCTCTATATTAAAATTTTAATTTCTAATAAGGCCTAGCAGTTTCTTAGCTTTCTAGTATGTTTTGAAAGTAGCAATCAACTCAAAATTCCAGAAGACATGAGACTTATAGGAGAATCCACACATCCTCTGACATACTGGAATTTCACTGACTTCAAATCTTTTCCACTGTCCTCTTAGCCACTGAAGAGCTGTAGCAGTGCTAGGGAAGGGGCTTGGGGTGAAGGTAACTCAAAGTCAGAAAGGAAAAAACATGAATGTCAGAAATCTATTACTATACTCAGTAAATCCAAAATCTAGATAAAACATGACAACATAAATTAATTTGATAAGTTATTAACAGGACAACAATTATTTTGACAATTTTATATTTTGTATATAAGACAATCTTATTTCAGAACCAATGACAATATGTAACAAAAAAACCCTAAATGTACAAGATTAAAACATACATTTCAGCAAGTTTCGTATTTAGCATACTTTGAATTTCCTTAGCTACAACCAGATTTATTCTATCAGAAATTGTAGATGGTCTCCGAAGAGCTAGTGCATGACCTTGCATCTCTTATGAGAAGTCACAGCTGTATTCCCACATTGACTGATAAAGACAACTGAACAGGCAAGGAAGTCCCATCCCCTCTTTGAAACAGGCCAGACATTTAAACTCATCTGACTAAAAAATTATTTGCTGCCATTATAATTAAGCATCTCTGGCTTTCTATTACATGGTTCGAAACAAAATGAATCACATTTAAAGTGCCAGACAACTTTGTACTTGGATCTCAACTGACAAAAGTTATCCCTTTTTAAAGGCTAACATCATAGCAACACAGGTCTCAATCTGGCCAGAACTGGGTTAGGTCTCAAAGAAAATTCAATTCAAAACCAAAGGCTTCAAAATTGGGCAGAAATGACAGGTACAGAAGCTTAAAAAAAAAAAAATAAAAGTAAGAATATGCAGGTGTTGTGGAAGCAGCACAGCTGGTTAGAAAGGTTATAAAACTCAGGAGCAGGAAGGGGCAAAAAAAATCTTGGAAAAATTTACAGTTAACATGACCAGTGTATCAGACTGATACTTTGAGCAACAAGCTGGCCCACAGTCAGTCAATAATACCTGTCCCATTGCACAGAACAACTGTCAAACACTAGTGCAATACAAAACAGACATCTTCCAAATCTGTGCACAGGTAAGCAATTCAACTTGAAATGCAATTTTCTGTTCTTACTAATATTGAAGAAATCAGTAGGACAAACTGCAAGTCTTCCTTCCACAGATATAATTCCTCTTCAGTTCAAGTAGTCTTTAAACATAGAGCCCCATTTCTTTTTCTGAAAATTTAAGTGAAAAATAAAATACACCAATAAATCAGTTTTGATTTTGCATCGGGTTCAGCACAGCAAGCTCTGTTCCTCACACTCATCTCTGCCTCTCCAGCCTGCAGTTCTGGTTTAAAAAATCTGCCCCTTTGCACCACATTCTGGGAAGGGGCCATAACCCAGTTTACTTCCCAACCTGTTAAAAGCTACTGGTCCAGCCATGTTGGGCTTGTATTTTCATCCTTTCTCCATGAGTGAGCTACTGAAAACATCTCAAAAGAAACAGTCTCACAAAAAGCTTCACATTTTGTGGTTTTAACTAAAAAGATTTAAAGTGCAAAGAGCAAATGATAGGCATAAACAGCTTAAAATCTTAGCATACAGATTTTAGTCTTTCCTTGCCAGCTTTAACATGGCTACTTCAGCTCAGACAAAGGTTTCTTAGAGGATCAGTAAAGAAATCTGTACTGTTCACAATGCAGTGTCTTGCAGCCTGTCAGCTTTAACAGTCACTGATTGGACTGAACTTAGATCATTTCCTAAACTCTCACAATCTTCTACCTCCAGCATCTAGAAACTGATCAGTGTTACCTTTGATCTCTCTTCCCTACCATGTCAAAATGGGCATGTCACCAGGGCTAAGGTCAGGAAGTCACCCCTTTAGAACTACATACACACACACTCCTTGCCCAGAGCACTGTTTTCTGCTCAATTTCTTTAAACAATCCTTTCTTAATCAAAACTAGTAAATAACCCACTAAAAACAATTCCACAGAAACATGTGTGGAATTGCACATACGTGCATATCATGCACATATGGAAAAAACCCAGCTGTTTTTCCAAACTGTTGCAATAAGACCCTCTGTTATTTTGAAATAGCAGGTTAACGCTCATTAGCTTAGTACTAATTAACTGTCTTCTTATTCTGCACCTTGAGTGTTTGCAGAGGGAATGTTAACTGGCACCCTGCATTGGTAGGATCAGAGCAGACAATGAAGAGGATCTGCCATCTCCTCACAGTACAGCAGTGAGGCTGAGGAATTTCTGCCGTTGAGTGCAGCATATAAATGTATCTGTGCTTCCCCCATTCTCTTAATTCTATTTTTTAAGCCTCATTTAGGCTGCAGTTACTTCTTGGCACATGCTGCATCGAGCTAGAAAAATCATTACTACTAATCCAAAAAAGGTAAACTCCATTGAGCCGTATGATAAGTATCCCTTGCACTCCTGTTTCTTCCTAGCCTGTCCTGCAATTGTGTCCCAATCTACCAGCATTAACACAGATACACAGCGGTATTTATTTGATGCCTATTCCACCAAGCTGTATTCACACTAAATCCTCCATGTGTATTTAATAAATCACACTAGTTAGGTGGGCAGGATTAGTTCCAAGTCACCTAATGACTATATCATGAGCTGCAGTATTAAAGGGATTAATATTAATCTTAGCCATTTCAATTCACTGCGAGAGGCCAGTCCCCGCTCCAACAGAAGCCGCAGCAGGCAGCGCAAGAAATTCTAAACAAGAGCATGAAGATTAATGAGGGTTTCCTCATTCTGCCTGTGAGTCTTCTCTACCAGGACACAGGGCAGCGAATCCCCAGCAAAGACAGGCTCATAAATAAACACACAACACCACAAATACTTTGAGCAGCTGAGCCCGGCATAGAGTTGTTTTCACTCGCTCTCTACTTCTCCTGTAACCCACACCTCCGAGCACACTCAGGAATTTGAAAGGCTTGCACAGTGGCCGATTTGTTTTCTTTCACATAAAAGCACACACCTCATCACTCATAATAAATTACTCATTTTAAATGAGCTTGTGGAACCAACAGCTAAAATGAGCTGTGTTCAGAGAGGATGAGAGCAGCACGGGAATTTGAAAGGGTAACTCACTGCACCGAGGTTAAAGAGGATGTCAGACTTCAACAGATTTGATCTGTTTTATTCTTTGCAAGAATGATCATTACAAGCAGAAGGAGTTATTAAAAATTGAGAGAATGCCCTTTCAGAAGTGTTTGTGTTAAACTGAAGCATAAAAATGGACTGATACAAACTGATCTTCTGACAGAACGCTGCACTCCATAGCACCCGCAAAGATACCATGGTAAGGGTCTTGGCCTCACCTTCACTGACATGGAAGAATATAAATCATTCTAATAACTAGAATAAAATTCCAGAAGTTCAATATTTGGCCTATTGCAAATTTCGATGTAGTTGAGTGTTGAAAAAGAAGTAGCCTTTTACAGTTCACAGTTAATTCAGAGAGCCACAGAATGTATAAGAGTCAAACAGCTGCATCCTGGAGACTAGCTGGAAAAAACTTTAGATGAAAAAGGGGGAGTTGAGTCAGCAATATTTTCTGCCCTCACTGAAAAACTCTAGACCCTCAAAAAAAAAAAAAAAAAATCAGAGATCAGTTTAAACTGGAGCATAGGCCTGTCACAAGCTATTAACAGCTCAGCAGGTCCTCCAGGCACAACAGCAGCCTCAAAAAACTCAGTGTGGGTATAGTGCTGAGCTGAATACACTACATGCATTTGGAAGCAAGTGGCTCACAACTGATGGAACAGAAAAGAACCACTGCATTAAACATGATAGAGAAAAATTCTTCAGCTTGTGTTACACTAGCATGTAAGTGATGAGAGGGAATGGTGCCAGTTCATCCAAGTTTATACACTAAACGTGAGCAAACAGTCTGAAAGTGGAGCCACATCACATGCAGCTGAGCAGATGGGAAGGGATCCATTAAGTGCACTGTCCAACCCTTCCAGAGGCAGAATGGAGCAGAGAAGGACTTGACATTTTCTGTATTTGTAAATAATTTGCTGGTTTTTCATATGAGAAATATCTGGCAGTAAGGAAGTGCACAGCTCAGACTCTTACACCTGTATGTCTTGTTTGTTTTGGGGAGTTGTTTGCTTTGAAAGAAAGGCCAAAGAAGGAAAATTCAAGATTCAACAAGGTGCAATGGGCACAGGTTTTATACTCCATTAGCCCTCAGCAATCAAAGAGCTCAAGTCCCAGTGCACCTTTTGAAAGGCAAAAGTATGCTACAGGCCATACAGTTAAAACTATTTTAGATATTAGAGGAAGGATTTTGTGTAGGGGCCATGCTATTTTGGAATGGATGGAACATTTCACATTCCAAATGCACATTCAGATATAGGCAGACCCTTGAACGTATTTTTTAGGACAAGTAACCAGAAGACAATACAGCCACATGAATGTTTAAATGCTTTTAACTCTACAATGGCTGATGTAAAAACTGACATATATCAAGTTTGATACTTAAACCCCAACAAAACTAAACTCTCAACCTCATGATTCAAAATTATTACTAAAAACAGCAAAACCAAAAAGTCTGAAGGTTTTAGGTACACATTAAGGTTATCTACAAACACCATTACAGTTAGTCCAACAACAAAGTAATATCTGCCAGATTTCTCAGACTGCACAAGGCTAGAGCACTTGACATGTTTTCATCTATGCACACCCTTAATACTGAATGTGCAGACTCCCAGGCAGAATACCAGCCAAAAGAAACAAAGTAGTAAACCTTATACTCTTGTGACCAAATGGGAGTCATTAGTCATCCTTTCACATTTACTCTAGTCCAATCTGAAATAAGTACTCAAAACCTGTAGTAGCTCACTTTTAAATTCTATTTCTGGTTCTCTTAAACAAGGCAGTCTTCATCAAATCTACTTTTAGCAGCCGGGTTTCAGTGTAAGACAGTCATCCAGCTTGCAGCTTGCTGTTTGACTCGTGAAAGATCTAACTCTGGTAACTTAGCTGACAACGTTGTGAGCAAAAAAACTAGTGTTCTTCTAAGTTTCACTCCTAGAAGTTTTTGGTCTTTATAAACCAAAAATAACTGAATACTATTACACATAAACATCTTTTGTTTGTTTTCTGTGTTTTTAGTGTTTGGGGAGAGGAGTATCTTTTAAAAGCAGAAAGCAAGATATTGAAAACAGAGCCCTCTACACTCAGACTCCATGTACTGCTATGGAGAACACAATCTATAACTTCCACTGCATTAACAAAACCAATAAAAGCAAATTCTTCTTACAGCTTCAGAAGGGCGGTGGATGGAAGGGTATTTTTAGTCCTTTGGCAGGGACAAAGACAGTCCCAGTACCAGACATTCTTGTAGTGCGAACAGGCTGCAAAACCCTCATACGAAAGATGCTATTCAGACCTGTGGACACTGTATAAATATAGGCGTATGTGAGAACTATTTCTGTGCACGATAGCAAATTTTTCCTCCCCATGGAGTCCTCTATAGATGAAGCCATTCTGCCTGCTGCTGTGTCCACAGTCCATTCTGCACACAAGGTCAGGCACATCCAGTGGAGCTGCATCAGTCTCCTGGAATGCTGAAGTCCACATATTTGCCATTCAACATGAAAACTGCTTTTCAAGTTCAATCAGCTATAAATGTTGCTTTGTTTTAATTTTCCACTGAACTTCCTGGAACCCATTATCAGACTGTCAGGGATGTATATTTAGCAATGGCAACACGGCCTCTTTGCCGCTGCCCCACTGCTCATGTCACCTCCAATAAACAGAAAAACAATCCACCAGCAAATGACATTTTTTGCAGGCTACTTACTGCCAGCATGAGGTAGTGGGTAAAACTGAAAGTGCACGGGGAAGCCTTTATCCATTTAACAAAAAAATAAAATATAAAACAAAAAAATCATCAAGTGATCCCTAAGGAGAGAGACAAAAGGGAGTATTAATTTACCACTTATACATGAGTCTCATCTATTACCTTGAGCTAACACCCACAAGGCTCTCACTCTAAGTGAAAAATGTTTGTGGAGAAAACCTGACTCAGTGAAAATATTTGCCTCCCATACCTCTAAATTTCAGAGCACTTTTAAATGGTCATGCATGAATTGACTGTATTTGCATGAATGATTATTCTTATATAGTATTGCTCAGGTACTAGAGCTTAAAAACAATGAAATGGTTTGGATTGGAAGGGACCTTAAAGATCATCTTGTTCCAATCCCTCCGCCAAGGGCAGGGACACCTTTCACTAGACCAGATTGTTCCAAGCCCCATCCAACCTGACCTTGAATATTTCCAGAGACTGGGCATCCACAACATCTCTAGGCAACCTGTTCCAGCACATCACCATCCTCATAGTGAAGAATTTCTTCCTTATATCTAATCTAAACCTGCCCTCTGTCAGTTTGAAGCTATTACCCCTTGTCCTATCACTACATGCCTTGTAAAGAGTCCCTCTACAGCTCTCTTGTAGCCCCTTTAGGTACTGGAAGGGCTATAAGTTCTCCCCAGAGTCTTCTCTTCTCCAGGCTGAACAACCCTAACTCTCTCATCCTGTCTTCATTGCAGAGGTGCTCTGACCATCTTTATGGCCTCCTCTGGACTCACTCCAACAGGTCTGTGTGCTTCTTATGTTTAGACTCCGTAACTGGACGCAGCACTCTAGATGAGGTCTCAGGAGAGTGGAGTAGATGGGCAGAATCACCTCTCTTGACCAGCAGGCCACACTGGTTTTGGTGCAGCTCAGGACATGGTTGGCTTTCTGGGCTGCAGGCGCATGTTGCCCAGGTCATATCAAGTTTCTCATGAACCAATGCCCCAAAGTCCTCCTCAGGGCTGCTCTCAATCCACTCTTTTGAGAGCTTGTATTTGTGCTTGGGATTGCCTTGACCCAGGTGCAGGACCTTGCACTAGGCTTTGTTGAACTTCATGAGGTTCACACTGGCCCACCTCCCAAGGTCTGTCAAGGTTTCTTTGGATGGGCATTAGATGGGATCTTCACTGGACCACTGTGTCTTCTCAAATATGATGGATAATGGTTTAGCCACTTCATCTGTCAGTTACCATAGGACCTATGGATGCACCTCACCAGGTCCCATGGACTTGCGCACCTTCAAGTTCTTTAGCTGGTCTTGAACCTGATCTTCTCCTACAGTGAGAAGTTCTTCATTCTACCAGCCCCTGCCTTTGCCTCCTGTGGCTTGGGCACTATGACTGAAAACTGAAGCAAAGAAAGTTACCTCAGCCTTCTCCATACCCCCAGTAATCAGATCTCCTATTGCCTTTCAGAGAGCCCCCATTTTCCCTAGTCTTCTTTTTATACTTATAGAAGCTTTTCTTATTGCCCTTGACATCCCTGGCCATATTTAATTCTATCAGAGTTTTAGCTTTCCTAACCTGATCTCTGCTCCTTGGACAACTTCTCTGTATTCCTCCCAGGCTACCTGTCATTGCTTCCACCCTCTGCAGGCTTTGGGTTTGTGTTTAAGTGTCCAGGAACTCCTTATTCATCCAGTTCCGCCTCCTGGCATTTTTGCCTGAATTCCTCTTTGTTGGAATGCATTGCTCCTGAGCTTGGAGGATGCAATTCTTAACTACTAACCAGTTTTCTTGGGCCCCTCTTCCCTGCAGGGCTTTATCCCACTATACTCTACCAAGCAGACCCCTGAAGGGGCTGAAGTCTGCACTCCTGAAGTCCAGCCTAGTAAGCTTCCTGTACACCCTCCTCACTGCCCTAAGGATCCTGAACTCTACCATCGCATGGTCACTGGAGCCAAGGCTGCCCTTGAGCTTCGTATTTCCTACCAGCCCCTCCATGCCAGTGAGTACAAGGTCCAGTATAGCACCTCCCCTTGTTGGCTCCTCTATCACTTGGAGAAGGAAGTTACCATCAATGCAGTTCAAGAAACCCCCTGGATTGCTTATACCTTGCTGTGTTGTCCCTCCAACAGATACTGGGGTGGTTGAAGTCCTCCATGAGGACCAGGACTTGTGAACGTGAGGCTGCTACTGAATACAGAGGGCTTCATCTGCTCAGTCTTGCTGGTTGGGTGGCCTATAGCAGACCCCACTGTAATGTCACCTGTCCCTGCCCTCCCTTTAATCCTGACCCATAAGCTCTTGGTTTGCTCCTCATCTGTTTGCAGGCAGAGCTCCATGCACTCCAGCTGGTCACTGACATGCGGGCTGATACCCCCTCATGTCCCCTGGCTATCCTTCCTAAAGAGGCTGTATCCTTCCATTCCAACACTGCAGCATAGGAAGCATCCCACGATGTCTCTGTGTTGCCAGTAAGATCAAAGCCCTGCAGGTCTAGAATCCTAGTAGAAAATTAAGATAATGAAGTCTGGTTCACCTCCCTACTGAGACATTGCCTCATAGAGAAGGGTTCTCATTCCTGTTTTACAAAATAAATTTAACATCATCAATCAAAACAAGACATCAGCAACTGGGAAAGGAACATAGATACAAAACTCAAACAGCTAATGGACTGCAGTATATTGTTAGGACCTTTTATGATAGATGGCAAGTTACGTGAAGAAATTAGAAAAGTAATAGTATTCAAAATCAGTAATTCAAAGCATTTCACATGGAAAAGGAAGTCTGCTTCAAGAAATCAGAAAATCACCAAATCAAAGCTCTGAGATTTTACCTGTCTGTCAATCTATTCACAAGGTTCTGCACTGGAAAAAATACGTAAGGAGTACACATGCTGGTCATTTCTAATTTCTAGTCTGTCTGAACAACCAAAGGTTTAGGTAACCAATAACTGAAAAGCAATGAATGAAAAATTCTGTCTTTCTCAACAATTTGGAGTACTTTGAATACCACATTAGTCAGAAGTCTATTAAACATTTCCATAAAATTTGGTACATTAATGCCAAAATTACAATTCTTACATGCTGAAACATGCCAAATTTTAAATTAGTTTATTAAAAGACTTTTTACCAACACTATGAGCACAGGTAAATCAAAAGCCATATAGTGAAGGAGTGCCACCTGTCTATTCTAAGTAGAGGCACTTTCTTTTCCTTTCTCCCCTACTCAGTTGCTCCATGAGACTTCTCAAGGATCCTCACTCAAATCAACGGGCATCCTTCAAAATGCACACATAAAATTAAATCCATATGACAAATAATATGAGAAAGGGTAAGAAAGAAAAAGTTGCAACAAAAGAGAACAATGTAAAAGAGAAACAATTGTCTAGCCACCCCAAAGCCATCCATTGGCAGCTGTAAGACAGTGACCACCGAAACCTGTCCTTTTTCACCTGTACAACCTTTGCAACAGAAAAGGTCAGCCAGCAAAGTCTGCAGAACAGTATACTGAATTCCTTCTGCCAAGGTTCTCTTCAAGTGGGAATTGTGGCCACACAATTACCAGACAATTGACAAAGAGGACACATACAACAGCTTAAAGCAAAATTTGTATAACATTTTAATACACTAAACAACTCCGCAGCCTCCTGCCACAAACAGCAACAAGTAGAAATTAATTAACAAAACAAGTTTTTTTACTAAAGCTAACAGTTATTTTATATTTACTGCCTGTTCTTCAGACACTGGAACATCTTCCCTCCATCTTCTGTCAGACAATTATGGACAAATCAACAAAATTTAAAAAGCAATAGCAGCAAACTTTATTGCCTGAGGTCACTTAAATGAATAAAATATAACCTATTAGAAAAGAAAAAAAAATCCTACACTGTGACTTGCATAATGGTGAACTAAAAGACAAAACTCTATTTAAGACTGGACAAAGAAAATTGTCATCATCGAGGGATTGTGATAAACATCTCCCTAAAAGCAAGCTTTTGTGACACCTAGATGTTAGCTCTGCTATACTTGCTTTACATACTTCATCTAAAAAGAATATGATCCTTTTTTGCTAAGGAGGCTGAATATTAGGAATAAAACCCTAAGACTAAGCTGAGGACTCTGAGTCTGGTAATTGCACTAGCAGGTAAAGAATGACTAGGTGCTGAGAATTTCTTACAAGGAAGTATCTAACACCAGAGAGATTTACGAAGAGTCAATGGCCACCCTTTTTCTCAACACAGATTTGAACATGGCAGACTTTTCAACCTCTGAAAACATCCTAAGAATGACTGTAATAAATGTCTAGCTGCAAGTACCTTAAAGACAGAAGAATTACATAAAACAGCCATTAAACATTAAATTATTGATAAATGATAACACCACGAGCCTAAACACTCATCAGCTAAATACTCATCAGCTTAATTTTAAGCAAATAGCTGTCTGTTCCCAGAACAAGGGTAATATAATGTAATCTCCTCAGGGCTTAAATTTATGATTTTACACAGTACCTGGGACGAACAAACCTAATTTTTAACTCGGTTCTTTGAATGCTGTAACAAATCAAGTTCTACGAACATCTATCAAAATATATACAACATGGTACAGGAAGACCCTTGTAAACATTCAGACTCAGTGCAGCCAGATCTAAATGGAAATTGTACATGAACTCTGAGTGGAATCTCTTTCCACCTTTCAGATAATTTATAGCTTAATGTCAGCTAAACATAGTAACTAATCCCATTTGTCCACTGAAAGTAAATTCTTGGCTGCTCTTCCAATGTCATTGCAGACATTGCTGTCAATCCCCAAACTGTTGCCTACCCAATCAAAATGTCAGCACTTACCTGCTGCTCAACACTTCAGACACATGGGCTGTCATATCAGTCAGTGACTGATCAGGCGCAGAAATCAGATAAAGTTTTCTCTTGACAACCAAATATGATCAGAGTCCAAGTTACGCATCGGTCTCTGAAGCCTAACCAACGCATGCTGAAGTTAGCAGAAGACAGCTTTACTGTTTATGACAAAGCTGCCATCATCTCTGCAAATCCTTGGTGAGAACAGGCCAGTGAGAAAAGCACGGGGTGCAAAAAACAACCCCCTCCTCCTTTTCTGTGTTTGATTAAGTACAAAAATGCTAAACAGCCAGTCCAAGGAGCAAAAGTTCTCTGTAGACTCACATAAGAAGTAAAAAACACAAGGAGAAAGAATGACTACCTCATGTCTGACTACCCACTACGAAGTCTAAATCCAGTCGTGAAGAAAGTAGTCATTCTTGAAGACTGGTCTTTCTTCAAATGCACTTTAATTTTTAAACCAAGTGCAATATATCAACTGAAAAACGACAGCAGAAACAAAGTGATATCACTCATCTTACAGAGGCTACTGAGTAGCTGAGAAAGAATTTTAATTTATAGCTGTGTTTTTGGAAGTTCAGAAGGCAGTCCTGAAATTTAAATCTTGCATGTGCATCTTCTTTTTTTTTTTTTTTTTTGCCACCTCCTTCCCTGACCTTGACTGCATATGAATTTAGAATTTATATTTAGTATTTTAGATGCTTCCAGCATCTTGTGTTGTGTACTGTTTCTGTCTTTGCCATGTAGGACTTCACACAAGTCTTCTGGCATGCTCACCTAGTGGGAAGAAGGCACAGTGATCTTGTCAAGATGCTGTTCCCTCAATGAGTCCACAGCCCCAAGGCAACACTGAGCAAATGCTGGCAAGGAGGTCTCACACTGTGCTATTTCTAGCTCACACCAATGACTTCGACACAAGCAACATGGCCCCAATAAAACAGGTCCAGCCGTTCCTGTACTAAGTTTATCAGGAATAATGTCAAAGCTCCACAAAACTTTTCTTCCCGTCACAAGTGCAAAAAGCCTATGCCAGTATGACCTTAGATTGTTTTTAGCTCATGAGTTAAGTTTGCCCAGTGCTGTCATTTTCTAATACAGAGCATGAGCCGAACAGCAGGAAATGACTGCAAAAGCTACAGCTGTTGCAGAGCCCAGTTTTCATCTTCCAGCCATGAGAACTACTCTATTTCCTTCTTTGATCAACATGCCCAATGACTAAAAACAGACGGTGGCCCAAACCTGCTAATAATAAAGAAATTTCCATCATTCCCATCACAACTTCAAAGGCAGAGAAAGTCTATGAAAGAACTGTTACTTCTCTATCCACCTGCTTAGGAGCTGAAGTACTTAAAGACTTGCTTTTCTAGCATTGTGCATTGACAGCACTACACCAACAAATCATGTTCAAAAGGCTCAGAAAAAATCAGTACAATCCAACAGGACAGAATACAGGGTAATACCTACTCCTTTTAACAGAAATGTTTTAGAATAGAAGCAACTGACTGCAAATCCACACTGCCATGAAGACTCCATGATGTTGGGAGTAATATGATTATTAAAGGCTTTCCATCCCATATTCAAAAAGAAAAGCTACTAAATTCCTCTGCCCACAACTCTCTTCTAGTTCTTTTCTCTACACAAAGAAAATTACAATCTCAGAGAAAGAGGGGAGCGGAGAAGGACAGATGTCTGAACTTCATCCTAATTTCCTGGGTTTAGTTCTCTATTTGGTTATGTTAAAACACAAAATGAAAGAGAAAAGCAAAAACTGACAGTAAGAAAATCTCTCACTTCAATGTACTTCAACAAGCCACATGTAAAAAGCTAGCTTTGCAGTTTGACACCTCACTAGATCTAAAAGAAACACAGATATAATTCCTCAGGGTGTGTACAACAGATTTCCTGAAAAACCCAGGAAGGTTAATTCTATGCTTCAATACCTGTATCTGTAAAGTGGCAGCAAGGTTTCCTGTCTCCTGCTCTGTGCCACTTTTAATTGAAATATTTATGCATGCTCAATGCTTGAAAACAACTGGCCTAACCATACCTGGAGTTTCTGAGAGCTATCAAAGTACAGACAATATTATTGAAGCAAATACCTTAAAGCAGTAGCTCACACTTTAATTTAATCAATAGAGTACAATTAGTCAACAGATTCCTGTGAACTCCCTGTTGAATACTCTTCTGCATCCATTAAAAACCTGTAACTGTTGCTTTTGATTCTAATGTATTATAACTAACAGATTGAGAGCAAATAAATTGACTCCACTATATTGGAAACTATTTCAACTTCTTAACTTGATTAGCATATGAGGACTTTCTCCCAGAAGATGAATTCCTCTTCCATATAGTCCCTTCCTCCAAAAGCATATACAGAGAAATAACAGTTTTCATAAAGGAAACTTCCTCACAGTTAAGTAATTACTTAAAACAAAAAAGCTAGGGGTAAAAAAAAAAACCCCACCACTCCATATGCATTACTTTTACCCAAATATATCCTCCGGTAACAGTAACTGTCAAATCTCTCCCTGATTATTCTGCTCCCATTAGCCTATAAAAATCTGTAGCTGAACCATGGCATGAGCGATAATTAGTCCCACATCAGAGCAATATTACTTCATGATTCAGAAGCAGAACTGCTTGGATGTATGGCAAAGAAGTAGAATATCTGTTTCCTAGTTCCAGTTAAATCCCTTTACGTATTCAAGAAGAGGAGGTATTCACTCCTTTTAGCAAACAGTGGACATCAGAGGAAAGCATTAATGTACAATTTGATGACCCACCAATATCTACTCAATCATCTCTTCTCCAAGCAAGAGGAAGGGATACAACCTAATGAATAAGAATGAGACATTCATTAGGGTTTTGTTTACACATTATTATTCAATACTAACTTTCAAAATGAACTATGATAAACAGAAGAAAGGTACTCTATACGTGGTATTATGCAGAAAAGCTGCTGAGCTTTAAAATCACCTTCTGCCTTAAAACAAATTAACATTTAAAGTACAGATGAATTTTTACCGGGGACTAAAGTGATTGCTTACAGAAAGGGCTCAGGGTGGGGGGAATTACTTGCACACAATACAACAATAGTGCAAAGATAACACAAAACTGGGTATTTATTTTCATGCATAAATAAACATATTATTGTAGTACCCTCTGCATGACTTGCATTTGAACCTCTAATTTAACAATAATCTTTAAAAACTCTAGGAAGAGTGGAAAAAACAACACCTGTAGAATTCTAATTTGGGGGCAAAAGTATATACTCATCTTCACTTTTACACATTGTCCTTCATTTCACACTTTTCCCTTCATTTACTTAGTCTGCCTACCAGTACATGTTCAGTGCTAGAAAACACCTTTTTGACACTACAGACTAGAACGAAAACGTATTTCTATCATCCACAGGCTGCACACAGGCAAACAACTGACTCTGCCCAGCCAAAAAAAAAAAAAAATTAAATTAGGAAGGTACCCTTAATCAGTACCAGGACTGCTGGCCTCAGCCTCTCTTCTCTCTCCTCCACTTCATAATGCCTATTATCTAACTGAAAAGGAAAAATCTGATCCTAATGGTTTCCGACACCTGATGAGAATAAAGAAACACAAAGGGACCTGGTGATGTGTTATTTAACGCATGACTGTTTTAATAGGGCTGTCTAATTTTTGGAGGCACAGGGCCCATATCCAATGCCCCTCACAGCAACCCATCAGCTATTTGCCACATTCCATCCACCACATCACATGATTGCATTACTGGCAGTTCCTGCAGGTTAGTTTAATCAACTTTTGTATACTACAATAATTTCCTGGGTTAGAAAAGGTTAATTAGAGGCAGAACTAGGAGCAGAACAATTTGCTGTATTTCAACATTACGAAATTTTTACTGTTCACAAAAATTCTCAGAACTATGTACGAATTACAACCACTTACACAGTATTACTGTGTTTTTCAACCTTGCGTCTCTCAACGCATTATACATTGGTGTCTTTAGCCTAATTTTCTCAAATGTGAAATTTAAGACACAGACTGACATGGTAGTTTTTCCAGTTTCCATTCCTCTAAATATCAATTCACTTAAATATCTTGTTGCTGGGTTTATCCAAGGTCTTTAAACTAACTCAAAATTTCTGCATAGAAGTCAGCTGCACAGTGAGAGCAACTGTTACCTCTAGTGCTTTAACAGATTACTTCCACTGCTGTATCCGTCCACATCTCACCCTGCATAAGTTTCAGATCACTACAGGACAATTTCTTTTTTAAAGCCTACTTTTGCCATTTATGTCTAGGTTAGTTAGATTCCCTATTATCAATTTGGAAAAAGTAATCTTCCATTAAATCCCAACTCAGCTCAAGACAAAACCCTTACATCTCCATTTTTAACTAATTCCAGTGTAAAGAAGCTTACTGTAAATCCTCAGAAATCCCATTCTATACTTGTTACCCTACACATTCACAGACAACATACTGAATATCTTGGCACAAAGGAAACCAACTGAACCCTAGCCTTCATTTTAAAACTTAGCTTTAAGGAGGAAATTGCAGTTAGTATTTTTCCTGACAAAGCTGGCATGCTACAATTACTTGAAGTGGGAAGGCAGAATTAGTATATCAGACTATTTTTTTACTTGCAATGGTAAGGCAGTAAAATATGTACTTTTCTGACATAAACTGGTCCCATATTTCTGTTTTTAAACTGGATTTTCCTATACCTAAAAGCAAACGAAATATAAGTGCCATCCAGAACCAGGGGATACACAACACAGCAAACAGCCACATCTGTTTTCTAACACAGGGAAGCAGCCAGCTAAGGTTAAAATGTGTTACAGAAGAACAATGATCCTGTTTCATCACTGCTTCATCAATCACTATCAGAATTACCACCACACTCTGGTTTATACTTCCACCAAAGCCCCTGCAGCAGCCCAGTTGCTGAGCAATTGCCACTCAGCCTCTTACAAACCCTACTGGTCAGAGTTAATCCACCAGTACAGGCTGCTGTTCAGAAGCCGGTTTTGTATCCTACACAATGCTTCTGTCAACACCCCAAAGACCCCAACCCTGATTAATTACATTTGGCTGGGACCCTCCATCCACCCAGCATATTGTTGAAAGCTGTTGAAGCAGGGCAACAGTTGCAACCTCCTTCACCCCAGGCATAAACCAAACTTGTCATTCCCCATTTAAAGTGCCATTAACTGGCCAGATTTACAGCTCCTAACCAGCCGCTTGGAGGCAGCTCATTGTAATGACTTCTACTAATCACTACAATTTGCCCCAAGTCACATGGAAACTTGGGAGTCTTTTCCTCCTTCCAGACTGAGATACACTAATAACAACGTTTCATCCCAAAAGACTACCTCTTCGCTTCCAGCCACAAGTCACTTCAAAGCCCACTCGGGGACCAGAATTGCACGTTTGTCTCTGATTCTGGTAACATGAGCAGCAGTGGGAATTACATTATCATTCCAACAATTTGATTTATGCATAGAAATCAAATGGTCAGTTATTAAAAAGGCTAAACGAAAAAACCCAAACAGAACAACAAACAAACCAACCCACAAACCTCCACCACCACAATAAAGCCCAAACATTTAAAAATGAGACCTTCAGTGTTACACGGCTGGCTTAAAAGGAAATTCACTACTACCCTTTCTACATCTGGCCATTTATCAGTCATGAATCCTGGAACAACACCATTTAAAACAAGAATTTACACTACATTTTTCTTTACAGACATTATTTACAGAAATACTAAAAATAGAAAGGATCCATCAATGAGATTCCATATTCAAAAAGGAAGAGAAAATTACAAGATGTCCTTCAAACGCCTTCAACAGATGCAAGACATCTTCAAACAGGTAAGAGAAGTGACCAGGATGAAGGTGGAGATGAGTCACATCAGGCAGCCTGATGGTACTTGAACACTAAGAAAACCTTCCAATCAGTCTTTCAAAGGGCAGTGGGTGGAAGTGTCATCCCAAACGTTTTCCAAGAAAAAGAACATGAAAAAGTTACTCAAAAGAGATAAATTAACTATGCATCCCATTGAAATTGCATCCCACTTTCTGACAAATTAACAGATTAATCCCTTATGCTTCCAGACAGCCCATTATCCATATAGAAATCTTCTCTCCCATGGCTTATTTCAACCACATCTGGCCTATATTATTGGCACAATCACTCTCCGCAGGCCAGGTTATCCATACAAAAGGCAATTACCTCTTGTTTTGTTTTAATTTTATTCATGCCTTTTTAGTTAGCTGTTACCTTAATGCCTGCCAAATGGCCTTCCCCATCACTTTGCTGAGGCTCCAGAAAGTTGAGTGGACCACATCGAAGTTGATCATTGAAAAGAAAAAAAGAAAAGCCTCTGAGATACCAAAGTCTCTTACTGCTGTCACCTAATAGAGGACAAGCTTTATGCACTTTACTTCCCTTCCCTCTCATTCTCACTGATTAACCACGACCTTGTGTTTAAAATTGCTACTTGGGTCAAACCCTTCTGAAGGCCTGGCTTTTCTATAAAGCACCAAGGTTAATCTTCAACAGATTCCATTACAGTCCCTACAGCTATTCTAGAAATGTTGTTTGAACACACTTCCTTCACAGACCAGGTCTTTTTCCAAGGTGGTGTTAGCTGTCTTGTTATTTTGAGAAAGCAGACTATGTCCTTTTTTTCAGCCCCCATGCACAACCCTTCCCATCCTGGACAGTATGGAACATAACACGGGCTTTGCCCGCTCCAAGAAGGAGGGGTATAAACACAGCAGTACAGTCACTAAGCACAGTGACAAACAGGCTTCCTTTTCCTGGTGTCGAGCTCAAGTCATTCTTGCCCACCATTATTTCACTAAGCAGCCAAAAGCCATTTGCACAGGAGAGGTGATGAGTTAGCACACTATCCTAAGCGGTTGCCAAAATAGTTCTCTATTAGCCAGCATTTAAGCAGACCTCGCTTGGCTAGCAGACACATAATAAAATACTTTTGACCATCACCTTTCTGCTTCAGAACACTGAGCTCAAGAATGAAATAGTATTCTAGCACTGAGGCCTGTCAGAGTCAAGACCTTTTTTCTAAACAGTAGCAATCAGGCACAGCCTGAGAGGTCAGTCCCTTGAGCTCCAAAACAGCTGTTTACCACTCTCATCATGACACTAAGAACCTTGCAACAAGCAACCAGCTAAACTTGCACCTACTACACAATTTACATTTAACTCAATACAGAAACTCTTAGCTAGCTGCAGAACATCTTCAGAAACATGTCTTTGCAATAGCTTTAACTATATATTAAAGTAATATTTAATATTAAAGCAACCTAACAGTAATCTGTGCTAAAATATTCAAAATTTTTCTTTCTTTTTCCCTAGCACCAGATCACAGTCTAACTATTCCTGCTATCTCAGGCATGTTAAATCCAGTAAACATGCTAAGTCATGAAAACAGCTCAGTAAACTCTCCTTCCTGGCCCATATTTGTGCATCAATACACAAAAAATACAAAGGAAAAGAATTCTTGCAGATATCTACACTGTGTCACTAGCCGTGATGGAAAGGAACTGTCAGATACAGGTTCTGTCTTCGCTTCCAGCCTGCACTGTGTAAGGGTGTATACTGTATTGGCACAATTCAGCATGATGGAAGTTAACAAAACAGCTTTGCACATAATGCTACACAGAACATGCTATGTATGTAAGCAGAATGACTTCTGGACATCTAACAATCCATACCATAAATTTACCTAAACATAGTGACAGTGGTTAGGGAATACAGTTCTTATTCCCAGCTAGCACAGATGTGCTGACAGATGTAAACAGCATAGGTAAAATTCAGTAGCACACAGACTAGCTCTGGAGAATCCTGCTGTGATGAAATAGGCACTAAAGATTCTGCCCTGCCTAGACTTTGCAGCTGTCTGCTCCACCTTCCTCCAGAATTATCAAATGCTACAACAGACTTAAAAAATCAAACATATGACCACTCCACAGCCAACTCAGTATGAAATCCACCAGCTGATAAAAAGGTACAACCCCTGACCATCATCCCAATCTGTTGACACAAATTTTTTTTAATGAGTAATTACAAAACAAAAAATTCACCCTGCCAGCATAGCAGTTTGCTAATCAGAAGAGTTTACAATATTGTATAAAACACCACAGTATGACTTCTCAGATCTCATCTGCCAACTGCTTTAGTCTACAGGAGTTATTCTGGGTAAGAAAAAGGACTTCCTGCTCCTGAACTTTTTCTCTTCACCCACACCGAAGAAAGGCAAAGATGAGGACTTCACAGCTGCTGAATGATGCCTATAACTAGCTCTCCAGGGAGCAAATCACTGACAGTCATCCCTACAGAAAGGGGATACCTAGTCTTCATTCACACCCCAAAGATCAACAGCACATAACATAGCTTTTTCAAAGCTGAGTGGCATATAAAACCAAAATAAAAATAACTTCAAGAGGATTTAACACTGGGGACTCCATTACTTCATTGACTGGATCAGAACAGCAAAGGCTCAAAAATTTTGCTTTCACCAGAAAGGACTAGTGATAGATGAGCACAACCAGACATGCAGCTCTTCAGTTTTAAGCCCAACACCCAGGAGCACCAGGACAAGATGCAGGACATAGCTCTGAAGCTCAGAGGACCAGCCACACTGTGAAGGCAGCCCACTCAATGACACAAAGAGATGAAATTTCTACCATGCACTCTGTGTGCAGTGCCAAAGGTTAATATTCAGAAGGTAGGTTCAGTTTCAAAGAGTTGCATCTCTGAATTGAATTTAGGTTCAGAAGGCTAGTACTGAGCTCTATGTGCTTCTGAATCCTGGGGTAACTCTTGCTCACTAAACGCTGCTATTTGTATGAATAAAAATGAAGGGATTTAACAAATCTTGTTCCTGCACACAGTTGTCAAAAAAATCTGACCTTTAGAACAAGAAGAGAGGGGGGATTTAATGGTTTAAAGAGGAGGCAGTGGCTGCCTGATGTATAACAAACCTCTGAAAAATTATGAAGCAGTGAAAATCCCCTACAGGTCCCAACAAAATGTGTCCAATTTGCATTCCTGCAAGCCTTCCATACACACCACTCTTTGCCTGTGTGTACACAGGCAAATAAATCCCTAGGAATAATACAACTGGGACCTGAATCTGATCTCTGATATATTATTGCTCCAGAGCTCCATTCCAACCTTCACAAACGGCTTTTTTTTGTTCCAGATAACTAAATCAAAGCAGTCCTGATAAGCTTTCAAAGCAGGGAATGTGAGGAATGGTTTAATGAATGTTACAACTCAACCTATTACAGACTACAGAGCATTACAGAAGAAGATGGGAGGAAAAAAAGCACATATGACACTCATGTCTGGAAGTCTCATAAATTCAAATCCAGAAGCACCTGCCTTTCTAAGTCCCTTTATATTAAGCCCAACAAAAACTCAGTGCTAACTGGGCAAAGGGACATAAAGAATGGGAAGTGACAAGAACTATGTTGGACAAATACTGTTTTCCTATTGAAAAGTTACATTAGTTTTAAATTTGACATAAAAAGATAAGACTCTCAATGGGCTTACATGGGAACAGACCAGTAAAAAAAAAAGCATAAACAGAAAGTAATAGCAAAAGAGAAAAAGAACATAAGTCATGGAAGACAAGGCTAAAAAATTTTGGAAAAACATGCTTTTTTTGCAAAGCAGTTTCTGTGGCCTTTACATTGGCCCTAAGTGCTGCTTGTGCACTACAAGAAACTCAGGCAGCTTCTTTATGTATAAAACTTCACCTGTGCATACACAGGGTACCCTTGAAAGGTCCGTATCCTGGTCCCAAGTTCTGCCCTGTTTTTACTGCTTTGTCTGTCTCTAAGCATTATATTCTTCTTCTCCCAAAACTAAAAATAAGGTTGCAGCATAAATATTTTACAATAGCCTGTTGTAGTTAATAAAGTTCTATGCAGCTTAAGTTTGTGCGCTTGGACTGAAAGATTAAGTTAAGCTAATACTTCAGGTGATTTTCATAAAAGTGAAAATTCAGCTCAGAACACATCAGAGACTAAAGTACCTCATGAAGGCAATGATCAATTCCCATATTCTTACCACCTAGAAGGTGTTCATGAGGAGGTCCAGAACCAACTAATTATGCTCCCATTTAGATACCATATACCTACATGTTCCTGTTTTCTCCTTTCATCATCTTATTATGTGCATTCTTGTCCCAGAATTAGTAGTTAAAACAGTAAAATAGTTTAAAGGTTTCAAATTAAACAACCATCTCCATACAATTTAACAGTGGATATTACCAGCACATGTCGGCAATTCAGCATTTACAGTCATAAATAAGGCTTAAATACCATAAGCTCTCAGTATTACCTAGGCAGTTGCAACTGTAGAATGCAGAATAGTTATACTTACAGAGATTAAATGCTTCCTCTTTACATGACAACACCTAGCAACACAGGCAGGAGAGAGTTACAAGTAATTCTACAGCCATCCTGAAAAAATCATCATGCAGACACACCCAGAGCAAAGCCATTCTTATCCATGGAACAGTGGTCCTAGAAGAAATCCCTGCAGAAAAAGCTCCTGTAGAAGAGTTTTAAGTATCCTAGTCACTTTCCTCAAAGCAGCAGGTCCAAAACCTTCTATAACTAATCCAGAATTGCAGCCTCTCTGCAGTTTGGTTTTTACTTCTTGCTGAATCTTTCCCTCTTTCCTTCTGATTTCATCTAGTAAAAATTATATATTATTATTCTTCCTGCTTCACATCTAATCAACATTTGATTCCCTTGCAATGTTGCAGAGCACTACATGCAAGGAGCATGTAATGACCAGCAGTAAGCAACAGAAATGTGTACATTTTCTACTTCTTTATTTAGTCATCTTCTTATTAACACATCAAAGAAAATGCTTTGGCTGTCCCGTACTACATATACTTGGGCTTTCTGTTTCACAGAATCATAGAATATTCTGAGTTGGAAGGGACTCATGAGGATCATAAGGTCCAATTCCTGGCGCTGCACAGGTTAGCATCAAGAACCACACCATGTGGCTGAGTGTTGTGCAAATGCTTCTTGAACTGTTGAGCTTGATCCTGTTACCACTGCCCTGGGAGTCTATTCCAGTGCCCAATCACCCTCTGGGTGAAGAACCTTTTTCTAATATCCAACCTAAACCTCCCCTGACACAACTTCAGGCCATTCCCTTGGGTCTTGTCACTGGTCACCACAAGAAAGTTGAAGACTGCAATGAGGTCTCCCCTCAGTCTCCTCTTCTCCAGCCTGAACGCACCAAGTGCCCTCAGCTGCTGCTCATACAGCTTCCCCTCAAGGCCCTTCACCATCTTCCTTGCCCTCCTTTAGATGCTCTCTGAGAGCTTAATATCTTTCTCATATTGTGGTGCCCAAACCTGCCACGATGTTCAAGATGAGGCCGCCCCAGTGCAGAGCAGAGTGGGACAATCCCCTTCCTCGACCGGCTGATGATATTTTGCCCGATGCCCCCCAGGACACAGTTGGCCCTCCTGGCTGCCAGGGCACAGCTGACTCATATTCAGCTTCTCATCAACCAGGATCCCCAGGTCCTTTTCCACAGCACTGCTTTCCAGCATCTCATTTCCCAGTCTGTAGGAACGTCTATCTCTTTATGTTCAGAAACATTAAGTATTTGTGGAAAATACTAATACACCAATACCCTATTTCTCATGCTTATTCAAACTAACACCCCTCTCATATACCTCCCAGTACTATTCCGTATTTCATTGCACACAATACCTTAACATTTCAAAGCCCTTCACAAATAATTACCTTGTGCTTTGGTCCTTCTAGATTTCTTTCAAATTTACATAACTGCAATTCTTTTTAATGCAACAGTCTGATTTTTTTTAACACACTTTTAATGCACTGTAGACAATTTCAGGTTCTTGCCTTTAATTCAGAGTAGAACTCTGCCATTTTAAAACAAAATATAAACATCGGGGGAAGAAACAACATCCTTTTATTAAATGCTGGTAGACACGTAAGCAAAGATAATATATTCTGAACACATGTTATGCTTGATTTAGTTTCTGTTGCTAGATACCTGATTAAAAAGTCATTTGTTGCCATACATATTGACAGCTGATGCACAGAAAAACAAAAAACAGCCTACCAGATGATCACACAACACAGATGTCCTTTGATGTGAAATTTCACCTGTAACATGAAGTTCAGCCCTTACAACTTTATTCCAGGGTGAGACAGGCAAAAGAAAAATAAAATGGAATAGAGAACTGGATTAAAAGGGCATTGAGAAACAGTGTCTGAGCTGTCTGAAGAGAAACAGAGACTTCTAAGGGACAGACTTCAAATCTCAATTGCTGGAAGCTGGAACACCTGGAGTAAGAGGCATTCATGCAGGCAATAGTAAGATAAACACAAATGATTTTTTTTTTTAATGTATCGGTTCTTCTGCTTAAGTTTCTACTGCAAAAGGCCTAGGCAAGGCAGGTATGCTATGTAACATAACTAGGGAATGGTAACTAGTCTTGAGCTGGCACTATGAATGTGAAACAACGAGGTTTTATTCCTGCGTACGTCATGACACACAGTATTTGGACATAGTACCATCAGAAGAAATATTTAAGTAATCCTGAGGGCTTATAAATATTTTTGAAGGACATTATACACTGATGAAACAGTTTACTTAGTCAAGCAGGTTTTACTCAGAAAGCACAAAATCCTATCTCTTATCCTACTGCTTGGAACAACAAAGGTTTTGGACAACTCTAGTCTGAATCAGTAGCACCCTCCAGCAAACTACTAATTTTTTCCCTAAACATCAAAGAAAACTCCAATATCAGTTAAGCTCTTCAGATATCCAAGGATCAAAATTGAAGCTTACTATATGGAAGTTTGTGAGACAGATTTTAGAACAGACTTCTTGCTCGGTGAAAATGTTAGCATTCATGTAACACTTTTAAAAGTGTTATTTACCCCCAATGTCCTTGGACACAAATTCTCTGCCTCCACATTCCTGTGGTATGTTGTGCACCTGTTGGCTGCTCACCCCACCCCAGACAGAGTCACATCACAGGGCAGCAGACTGAGAGCTCACCACAGTGTGAAGCAGCTTGTAACCCCTCAGGACAAGCAACAGAATCAGTAACCAACCACAGGCAGCTACCATGCACAGAATTGTCAGGGTTTCCATCTTCCATAAATTCTTGAGCAAGCAGAGGAAAACAGCTCACTGCATTAAGAATATGTTGCAAATGTTACATACTCCAATCTGTGATCATCTCCAACTTCTCCTGATAAACTTCAAACAGTCTGTAATTTACTATTACATTTTCTACTGCTTGCATCTGTCAAGATTTTAATTGTCATTGTCCATGATTATGCTTTTCTGTATAAAATACAGCCTATGCCCTTTTATGCTTGAATAGATGTCTGTAGGCCACTCTCGAATGCAGTTGGTTCAATTTTCTCCACAAACAGTAGAATTTGTGTTGAGACTTGAATCAATATCACAATACTTCAGGAAGCTTTATGACTTTGCCAATCAGCTTTGACTGGGGCAAAGCCTTGTGACAGGCCTTTTCTATCAGCTGCCAATAAAGACAAGAATTTTAGAATATGGGCTATCAGCCCACTTTCAAGGAGGGGGCTGGTGGTTTTTTGTTTGCTTTCTGGAACCACGTGGGCTAGAAACAATTTTGCACCTAAGCAAAAGTCAGGCTTCTTCAGTATATAATGGCCAGACTTCGCGAACGAAGATCTGTGGAAGGTCTTTGTACGCCTTCCAGCCTGCGCATTGGATTTATTTTAGGTGGGACACAGTGCGCGCAGAACTGAGCCCACCCTTTAATCCTGAGGTTCATCTGCCGGGGCCAAGCGAGCTTGGACAGTGGCAGCGAGGTCCTCAGGACGTAGGTGGATTGCCTTACAGGGCTAACGGGTTCCGCCTACCCGGGGAGTGTCCCTGACCGGGAATCGAACCCGGGCCTCGGCAGTTACAGTGCCGTATCCTTAACCACTAGACCACCAGGGCCTCCCGGACCACCAGAACCATGTCCTGAAACTCTGTGAGTTACTTTTCACATTTGATGTCCCTGCCTCTTTTCAAAGAGAGTATAAACTAGAACAAAATATGTGCCACTACTATTTAAACAGCACAGGAAATACTGGTATCAGTTCTCTATAGCTGTTCCTACTGATTTTACCATAACTGGTAACACTCCCACCATAGGAGCGTATGAAAGCAGAAAACAGCAAGCATGTCAGAGCCTGCTGGTACCTTAGTTATGCTAAATAGGTATGTCTCAGAAATATAGGAAATCGTTATTCAGACAGCACTTCCTTTCCCAGAACAATCTGTCTCCTGCCCTGACAACCCATTCCTGCTATATTTACCAGACCAAATTTTGCCAGTGATATATTTCCAGATGCACTTGAGCCACATGTCCCTGTCAGTCACACCAAGCACACAGGAATCTGAGCAGAGAACAGCTCCTAGAAATCACTAGATGTTAATCCATGCTTCCTCTCTTGCTTGCCTGTAGAGTTAAAGGAGACAAAATGTGTAAAGCATTATTCCCTGTTTATTTTGGAAGCAGGGACAAGAGGTACTTCATTTGATACAGCTATTTACTTCATCTGCTTTCTTTGTGGCTGACAGACACCTGAATAGTAAAAAAAAAAAGAAAAAAATTTAAAAATGTGAAACATGAAGTTAAAAATAACTGCTGTTTCAACTAATTAATACTAGGTATCTAACAAGAAATTGCAAGACTCTAAAAAAATCTCAATGCTAAATAAGAAGCTTATCTTCTCTTATCTGCCATGTGAGAGCCAACCCCTCATCCAGGAAAAAACCCAACTGTGCCATCTCTGCTGCAGAGGAGTGACACACATCAATTCTACATTTCAGATAGTTCAACTTAAGAATGCTGATCAGCTAAAATTATTTGAGTTGTGAACAAATAAGAACAGGATCTAATGAATGATCTGAGCTAAGCCACTTCATTATTTTAAGTTCTGTTCTTCCTATATTCCACCATATACTTCTGAACTCACACTATCTCTTCCAACCCTAATTACACAGCTAGGTTCTCTCATGTTCATAATTTTATAAAACACTTAACACATGACTTCTGATCATTATCTTGGCTCTTGCTGAATTTCTCCATGAGATCCTTTGGGCAAAAGAATAAAAAAAACTCTCTTTCCCACCTCCACTTCCATATTGTTAAAAGATGCTCTTCACAGCTCCTACATCAATATTGCTTCAACTCTGAAGTGCATTTTTTGAGATTACAGCAATGGGGGAAAAACAAACCAACCCACCCCACCACAAAAAAAAAAAAAAAAAAAAAAAATCCACCCAAAAGCCCCACAGAACACCAAAGTCACTTCTCAGAATCTGATTAGCAAGACAACTTTGGCATCACATTGGTGGCCAGTCATTGGAATGAAGCTATTTCTCAGTTCTAGGTACTATGAGTCTTCCAGAGAGGGCAATGGGAGCTAAACCAACGACGCAAGAGAAAGAGGTGAACAGAGGAGCTGAAAGGATTTAAAATTGTAAATATCCTTCCTTTGGATCCCTCCTCCCCTTTTCTGGAAAGTGCAGACAGGCAGTTTCAACCTTTCCACCGTTTATTTAACTGGCTTAACAGAGGGTCCTAACAGGTCACAAATAAGCTTTTTAAATAAAAAGCACAAGTTGAAATCACCTGTGGATATATCATGGCCAGGCCAATTTTATTACTCAAGATAGAATTAAAAATCACTGTAGCCTTCTTTTAATAGCAGATTCACATAACAAGACCTCTTCAACAAGCTGGATGCAGGTAGAGATTCTTCAGAACTAAAGCACTTTTGACCCATTCTTCTAAAACAAACAAACAGGCAACACATACATAGGTTAGTATTCAAAACTAGAATTGCTTAAGCACAAGTACCTCCTTCAAAACAGTCTAGATTATTTTCCTTACAGCATTAAAACTTTAAAATGTTTTCACTAGAGAGATTGTTTCTGCTGCCTTAAACCCTGTACAGTTTGCACATTTTCTGGTACCCTTTCCCTTTCAAAGGCACACCACACAAGAGTAGTGGAGACAAGCACAACAGGAAAGCAAATGAGCACCTTATGGGTAGAATCGAAAGATATTAAAAAAGAAATGCTGGCCATGGCTGAGTAGGGGGCAAAATATGAACTGCATTACATGTTAGAGTTTATTAGCAGCCTCATACAGCTGCTCAAATTCAGGCATCTAATACAGGGATGTGAACAGCTGGTACCATCACCTGCTGTTCCTGCAGAGTGAAAGGGAGCGTGTGACCTTCCGCTGTTGCACACGGGTCTTGTGCATGTGAACAAGTACCAGTATGGGCTGAGAAACTCTATAGCATTAGGAACTGACATCCAGAAAGAAAGTACAATTTAAAGGCAGCTGAATGAGAATGAACTTCACTTTCAGGTTTTTAGTGGATTGTTAATAAAAGTGAAGGGAGAAACTGTTTGCAAAATTTAGTTTCATGTTGTCTGTGACACAATGCTTTAACAGTCTATTACGAAACAACCATTAAATTAAGCATTCCAGGATGTCTATGATGGTCTCCCTCTTCCTCGTTATTTAACATTATATTTCTTCAGCATTTGTTTTCTCTAAAGAAAATGTTTTTTTCCAATTCTTGAACTACCATTCAGTTACTATTAAGAGTTTTTCTATTTCTTCCTACAATGTCCCAATATTTTCATTTCTTCCTCTCCTGTGTTTCCAACACTCTTGGCAAACCATTTTCCCCAAGAAAATATTAGGGTTTTTTATTTACCAATCATGCACATTTCTTCCCTTATGTTCTTAATGAAACAGAAGCCTTCATGATGAAAGTATTCCGTTTCCTGTACTACACAAAGAAGTTACATGCTTTCAGAAAATTTTGTTGTTTAGAACTTATCTCTTTGCCAAATCAAATTCAGTACTCCTGTTTCAACTAAAAGGGTCTCTTCCTGTTGACCATATTTTAACAGACTGGTAAATATTTGAGCCCACATATTTCCTACACCTTTGTGTTCACCATCAACAATGCCATCAAAGTAAATATTCCCAGGACTGTGTTCTCCCAATCCCTGTACCATCCTAATCACATCTGAAGTGCTAACTCTGCTGAGACAGAATGTATTTAATAGAGAGAAGCACAGAAGTAAAATTTTACATTGTTTGTTAGATTTTAAGTTTGACTGAATATATTTGCACTTCAGATAGATAATTTTTTTTTTCAGTAAGAGCTGAGTACGTAAAGAAAAACACAGTATTTCTGAATGACAAACGTCATTCAGACTGAAGTGAAAACCAGCTAATGATGTCTCCTCTATGCTGTCATGACAGTCGTCTTCATTATTACAGAACTATTACAGGCCACTGTAAACTGTCTAATCCCACTCTGAAGAATATCCAAGTTGCTAAGTGCAATTACTAAAGATGCTTACATAAGCAAGTATATTTTACCACTGCCACTTGTTTTATTTCTAGAATAAAGATCCTCCCCTAGGCTGTAGCCAGAACTAATAGACCATTCTCTTTCAATATGCCATGATCAAGGTAACCACCACATCTTTATTTATTTCAACAATTCCTCCTTGCCACTTGAATTATTCAGGCAGTTAATCAGGCAGTAAATGGAATCTAATTCAACAGCCACTTTGCAGACTTCATCACTGTATCAAGAAAAATTACAATTTCATGAAAAGTAACAGGGCACGAAGACATGTCTTAATAAAACACCTCCTCCCAGAATCAAGCTAAACACGATCAAAAGTGAAGAGCAGTGTTTTGAAGTATCTAATCTCATTTATGCAGCACATGCTTTGAGAATTATTTACAGTCATGCAAGAACTCAGATTCCTGCACCAAGGAAAGGGAGCTTACACTTTCTGAAAGACTGCTCTGTTTATAACTTACAGCTTCAGTATGTCTAGGAATATGTTTCAGCTTACTGCTACAAGGATAGAACTGGAAAACAGAACTTCTGAAGTGTTTATATCAGGGTACAGATAGAGTATCAAACAACTGAAGAACCACGGTCACTGAAGAATTTAACATAATCAGCTAACAAGCATGAATGAAGTGCACCCCTTGAGTAGTGTAATTGTGTAATTGCAACTACAGTGCAAAATACATTAAAATAAGCTGTTTATCAATCTATTCATTTTAACAGGATAGCTAAAGCCAGTACCACCCCAAACTTTAGTTCTATTGCTTATATGTGCAGGCTCTCATCTAACATACTTTACTTTCACATTTCTACACCTCTTACACTGTGGGTTTTTTTGCCATAATGTCTTGCCTATTCCTCAACTGTCACATAACTATACACCTGCTCTTTCAGAACACGTTGAACACAGCAAGACTTTGAACTGGCAAGTTTTAACTTCCCAACTGCACCACGCAAAAAGCACAGACATACTAATTTCAGAAAGTTCAAGAGATGAGGAATCTATGTCTATCAATGCCCTTAAACTAAACCAGAAATGTCCAAATATAATTAGGACTTCAAAGCAAGAGTAAGTTGCTCGAACACTTCCAATGGCTCTTCCAAGTCACATGGATACAGTACATCATAAAATATTAATGTAGATCTATCAATATTCTACAATGACCACTTGATAAATGGTCCCTCTCAAGATGTTTTTTTGATTTCCTACAATTTTGGGATGACATGTACTGATTCACTGTCCCTAATATATTTACATATATTTAATCCATGATTTAGCCTTCCTCACTCTAACAAAACCACAGATTTCCATTCAGTCCCAAAGTTTTTCCCCAGAAAATATCTGTTGATACGATTAACAAACTCATCCATGACACTTCCATCTCTCTCATCTCAGAATTCATCATATCACAAAACCTCAGACCCTACCTGTAAGCCACTATATTGCAGACTTCATATGTAAAAATTTATTTTTTTGGTAGCTTTTAAAGTTGCTGGAAAGCAAGTTAAAATCATGCCATCTAAAAGTTTTCATAGGACTGTATAAAGTTTTAAGTTTTCTCTCTCTTTCCTGGACAAATCTGCTGTCTTATATAATTTTCTAAAGGTAAATTACAAAAGCCAGATCTTGAATATCTGACTTTTTTAAAAGAATTTACAATGAGGAGGTCCATAACATGTTGGAAAACTGATTTTTTTTTCCTGATTTAAAGAAAAACAAACAAACAAAAAACAAAACCAAAAAACCAAACACAAACTAAAAATAACCCTTCAGCAGTAGCCTATTCCACAACACTCAGGCAGCTAACAAGCTAGATTCAGTTACCTTAAAAAGCTCTTACAAGTTCATCTCAAATGGGCAAGCCAGCAACTACACATCCGTCACTATTAACCTTCCTCAACAAATCAATTTGCTATTTTAATAACAATGTTCTCCATTAGTCTGCTACTTCTACACTTACTTTTTAATCCCTGATGTTCTACCTCTCTTCTTGCTGACTTTTTTCTTCCACACTAATTATTGAGAGCAGCAGCCCTTTATCACAGATCCCTGCACTGTTTCTGAAAAAAAGCGCACATTTTATCCAATTGTATCTTCTTTCAAACCCCTCCTTGAAACTCACACCTCTGTGTAAACCACATTAGGGATCAGCCAACGACAGCCTGTTTGAAAGACAAGTAATGCTTCCGAAAAACCCTCAAGTGTTTAACAACTTTGTATACTTAATGACTTCTCTCTGCTGCTACCCTCTCAAGCTACAAACTCTTTGAGATGAGGAATACTTCAGTATGCTTCTTGTGTATGCATGATGAACACTTCTTGGCTGTCCTATTACCTATTATGCAACTATATAAATATGCGCCTGCACTTTCTGACACAAGTTATTGCTTCTTTGAAGTGAATCACCTTTGAGGCACTATTTTTACCAGGTTAGATGGCAGCAGTTCAGTGAGAAGACAGTTAAAAGAAGGAAAAGTTACAGAAGACCTACATATTTAATAAACTTCTACTAGAATTCAGAAATTTCACGTACACTTCTACTTGCAGAGGGTTTTTATTATAATTCAAATAGCCTTAACATCTCTTAATTAGCCACAATTCCTTTACACTACTCTTGACCAAAACAAAGACATCACCATCAAAAAACCTTGGTTTAAAACCTCCATGACCAACTTAAGAGGAATCTTAGCTTCTACAGAGCATCTGCTACTGCCTTTCCACCAAATCAAACTGCAATTTATTGCCCTCTAATGTATGTACATTAAGCCATTTCCTTTATGGCTCCACTTTACACAGAAGCAGTAACTAAAGGAAATAATGGAGTGCCCAACAAGTGGGAAAGTAATTGCTCAACAAGCGTGGAACAAGAGAGTCAGTTGCACACCACACACATGTGGCAGCTCTTCAGAGCCCAGCCCCACACTGGTAACAGAAGGCTGGTGTTACAGAACAAGCCCACTGTGGGAACTCTTCCAAGCAACAGCCAGGAGTGCTTGTCCATCTAAATCCTTGGATCCTTAAGGATTAGGGGTCAGGAAACAATTCCTTCCAACAGCACCACCTCCTGCCTGTACCTGCCAGTCATTAGCCATGCACAGAAGGATGATTTTTATCCTTCAAGCAAAGACTTGAAATTACACTCAAAGAACTGTATTGAAAGGATGCTTAGGTGGTATCAGAAGGGTGGTCATGCTGGGCTGCAGAAGGGACTTTAGGAGACATACAGAAATACCTTGTGTGAAGACCACCTTACTGGGCTGCTTGGGTTTTTTTCCTCTGGATATTCCTAGATTCATTCCACTTCTTTTGAATTTATTCAGTAAGTTTCTTACTCAGAAACACAAAATAAAAGATTAACACAGGAGCTAAAAAGTTATCAAATTAAGGATGCTACACAACCACAGTTGTTATTCCTTTTTGTCTGTTCAGTCTTAAGTTATAAATCTCTCAGCTACAAGCTTCCCCTTCTCATGAGTCCCAGTTTCATCCAGTAACCTGTGTTAAAGGGCTCAGCACACAATTCAACAGAATCGGTCAGAGCGACACCACCCATACCTGCCTCCTTACACGCTCTGCATAAATGCTGTCCTGCACACAACAGAAAAGCCTTGAAAAAGGTTGTGGTGCTTGTCTTCGTGCACCTATAAGCTTCACAAATATCAACAATTATTCTTCATCAAGGACATTCTTCCTTTATAAATAAACAAAATCTTAAGTGAAATCATGACAATTTTGGTGTTAGTTTTGGGCTTGAGATGTTCACCTCCCAGGTCTCTCAGTGCAGCTACCACTCTTAGAGCACATCAGTGTCACTCCAAGAAAATCACTTAGAAAGTACAGCACAAAGTTATCAAGCACCTGGGAAAAGTCTGGTTTATAACACCAAGAAAATCTATGCCAAAAATATCAATAGAAAATTCAAAGACCTCAGCCGTAAGATGGTAATTTCACTCATTTGATGCTACAGTAAGATTAGAAAGATTAATCTCACTCAAAAAGAATACTTGGAACTACCTGCAGCTTCAAATCAAAAATACTGCAGTAGTTTACATTCTCTGTACACTTGGAAAGATGCCTGCCTTCATAAAGACTAGAAACTTGCTTTTAAAATAACAACTTTTACTGTATTGTCTGAACACAATTGGTAAAAATGAAGTCTGGATTCAACCTGCAATCAAAGCATCAAATCAAGGCTGTCACCCTAATCTTCATATTTCTTATAGTATGAAGATGAGAGAAAATACGAAGAGAAATAACTTTCCACTTCTGTACCCTGTGTCAGGTTATTCGACATGGACTACAGTTGTATTGCCATTCACTAATCAGAATGAGGTTGAGTCAAAGTTATGGAAGAAAACTTCCTCTGTCAATTTCCTAATCTTTCTTATACCCTTTCCATTCTTCTTAAAAAATTTACAGAGAATGCAAAAACCCTAAATGCTATTCTGAATTGCCTGGTCTTCCAAAATACCAAGTTAACATGTACAGATTTTTTTTTATTTAAAAAAAAAAAATCCTTTTATTTTTTTTTTAGTTACCACAAGAACAAACAATCTAGGAGATCAGTGAGTCTTCTGGATCTTTTACAGGAACCTGATATGCAACAGAAAAAAAAGCTTAGGTGATTTTTTTAAAATATCTGGTCTAGATAACATTGCAATCCTTCAATGCAAACAATGGGAGAAATATCACATCTAAAGGTTCATCAGTATTTATTATTTGCTAGTAACTCCAGGCATTTCCTACAGAAACTCAAGATATAAATAATAAATAAAATATGGTATTGCTGTTATCTGCAAAGGGCAAAGCAACAAGCATTGCAGATCTTTATGTATCACACACATACAATTTAATTCCAACATTTCCTTATAAAAAACCCCACACATGATTTTTTTCTGATTTCTTAACTTGAATAGACCACAATGAACATCTCATATTTTATTCAATAGCACTTCAATAGTATTGAGAACAGGCCATACATTTATATTTACTACTGATTCACTATTTCTTAAAACTAGATATTTCAGAAAAAGTTCAGACATTAATCCCAAAATAGGATAAAATCCCTGTTTTTTTTTTATATAATTGACTTGCACAAAAAAATGAGTTTTCAGAGCTCAGACATGAGAAAATGAATGTGCAATCAAGTCTACATACCAGAAAACTGATGGCTACAGTAACAAGTATATTAAGTCAGTACACTGGGCAAAGGTTCTCTTATGGTTACAGTCATTTGACCTTTAGCCAGCTCTTAATGCCCCAGCCAACCCTCTAAAGATGGAGATTTGCAGCAGCTTCTTGTCTGAAATAAGCCATGAAAAGATTCTTCTGAACCCACTGTACAAGCATTCATTTAAAATGTCATGAATGTGCATGAAATCAGAGTGCTTCTAACAGCTTACTTTGCAGCTTCTGTTTAAATGCACTAACTCTGAACCACCAGAGGATAAAAGGACTCAAACCTTCCAGTCTGGCACTCATGGACCTAAAATATACACAAGCACCTCTTCACAGGTGTGTTTACCTAGTTTAAACCTTATTTAAATAGACTCTTGATGCACACACTTTCCACAAACACCTGCTTCTCCCACTGCAGTGATGACTTGTACAAGGCAGTTGTATTCAGTCATGTCTGTCCTAAAGCCATCCTACACACCAGTAAGCAGTACTTCAGGCACCAAAATCCTGGTTACTGACTCATCCCCCTGGTCAAAGCAAAGCACGAATTCTACAATGAGAAGAATAACTACAGAAGTATCTGCTTTTGCCTCCACATCGTACCAGAATAGTCCGAAGGCTTCAACAGTCACGACGAGATTTAAGGAAACCCATTCCTCATCAAATCATGGAAAAGCAGGCTTTTAATTAACTCATATTACCAGTCATTTGTGGTTATAAAGCACAGAGCTGGTGAGCTCCAGAGCATCCTAAGTTGGAACCACTCATGAAAGAGACAATGCTTAGTTATCACTGGATGTCAAAAGGAAGCTTCCTTTTGTTAACCTAAATCCATAACAAAATTGACAAAATGAACAAATATTTCAACATCCAGTCACATTTTTCAAGATACTCAGCTCACTTTAAAGAGCAGTCAAATGGAAGTTGTGATGACAGTGGTCCTAAATCTAAACTCACAATACAGGCTTTCAACAGTTTTAGAATAACCTTTGAAGATGTAGCTGTATTTTCATTTTGCACGCATGGACAAAGCTTGATAGTCATTGCTTCCATATGGTCATAACTCAGGACACTGACTTTTGCTTTTTCTAAGCACTAGAAATACAAGCTTACACTTATAGTGCTTATCTCAGTGTAACAGGCATTCAGCTATTGAATTTATCTTAGATTATCTTATGCATCACCCAAGACAACAGAACCTCTATTTTTCCTTTCTGCTTTTCAGGCAACTACTATCAACAAGAACCAAAATACATGCAGCCCATGGAAGTGTAAAAATGGCATCCAATAAACCAAATGATAGTGGATCAGAGCAGATATACTGTTCATTTTCAAATTACTAAACTCTTTATAAACCTACATAAAATTGCCCCAGAAATGAAGTTTCTCTGTTCGAATTTGAAAGAGAAACTTCATTCCACATAACTCAGGTCCAAGGCTCTCAGAAGTTACTCTTATCATAATCATGGGATTTTTTATGCTGATCTTCTCTAGATGCTTCCTCCCACAGTCTATTTAGACCAATGGAATGGGATACCACTACTTAGTTGCAGGCAAGCTTTTACTATTTTGGTAATCAAACAAAACACAGTATGTAATTTAGTTCCTCTTGAGGTGCAACACTTTGAAACAGGAATCTTTAGCTGCTGGGGGCATACGGTGCATCTTTATACCCTTGACCAGGGTATTTCAGCATCACAGTCATGACAGAGTTAATACCCACTAGCTCAGAGGAGAACAAAAGGTACTCCACTGCAACATGCTTAACATTTACATTGCCTCTCTTTGCTCATTAAACAGGTTTTGGTTAAATAATGAACAAACTGTATTACAGACTCCGATGAGAATTCCAAAATTATAAATCAACTGGTAAAGCCCAGAGGAGAATGAAGGGAGTGGGAGGGAAGGAAGGATAATATTGACTAATATAAAGGGCGCAGCTTGACAGTGGATATTCCTGCCACACCTGATCAAACACGCTCCATGGGGGAGGGGAAGGGAGGGAGAGAGCAAGAGGGGAGATGGGACAAGGCAGCCTGAAATTTGCATCCGGAACAGATTAAAATGGGTTCTTGGGGGATTGAGAAAATACATAATATATATTACTATAAATGCAAAATTGTACTAAAAGCTAACTCAAATGTCAAAGATTACAGCTTGAATAAATTTAAATATAAAAGCAATGCGTTTCCATGAGCTAATGAAAGAGACATGAAAGGACGGTCTAAGAGAAAAGAAAAACAAAAAAAAACCCCTAAGCTTGGACTTTTCTTTGCCTGGAAGATGAAGCAGGAGACCCTCTACGGTTCTAAGTGCTGCTTGGAAACAAGTCCATGTCTAAAACTGAAAAACATGGGGCACAGCAATGATGTCCTATCTCAAGACACTAGTTGGTAAACAGCAGTCACTGAAGCTGAAATTACCTGTTTAAAAGAATCCCATGTAGGCAAACCAACATGCTATCATCACCACATATAGGTAATTATTATCTCAGCAGAAACCACAATTACATGATGACTAATGCTCAAAGGGAGTCTCTGAATCTCTAGGTACATTAAAATTTGCTTTCTCTAACATAAGCAGATAGTGAACTTGCATTTTTTCCCCAACAGTCAACAGCACATTGTATCTAGTTGCTCTAGATAAATGGCCAGTCCCTGACATTTACTTACACTGCACATATTTAAGCACCCTGACATTCCCTGTTCTTGATGAGGAGAGATATTTGCAAGAATGGCAAAGAACTTCAGGAGTCTTATTTTAAAGAAAATTTTACCTCATAGAAAGGCAAAAAGGAAAATTTCCTGCCAAAACACTTTTGGTACTGCATGCCTCTCTTACAGAAGGTGAGTGAGCTAACAAAAAACCCCACAAATTTAGATTGCCACAACCAGGTACAAACATAACATCCAGAAGATACTATCCAGATACGCAAACTGTGCAGGAGTGTCCTAGGATGTCATGAGCTGACAAAAAGTCCTGCTCACAACCAAGGGAAGTTCACTTGGCAAAGAAAAGTAAAGCACTACATTTACAATCAGCCACAAAATAAGAAGGAATAAGGGCTGAGAACTGGAACATGTCCCTAGCACCTCTTGTCAGCACCTGGAAGCAGCACTACTGTACTTCTAGGGAGCACATCTTTTATGGGATTCCAGGCTCAGCACTGACACAAGAATGCGCATGATTCACAAACAGAAACACAAAAAGTCCACCTCAAATGTAGTTTGAGTGCAGTTCTGAACACCCACTGTAATCAAGGGACCAGAAATAAAGCTTACTTTCAAATACTATAATCAATAAGACAAGTCCTGGGAAGAACCAGCAGAATGCCACATGGAGCTCAAGACTAGCCTCACTCCCAGACTCTCAACATATAATTAGATCACACTTAAACAATCACTCCTGAAACCACAAACACAAAAAATGTGGGGAGAACGGGAGAAAGATGGGTTGTGAGAAACAAAACAGTCAGAATACACACCACAGTCTTGTGTTCTACTTGTGTACTAAATATAGATTTCCAGTTCCTTTCAGTGCAGGTGATCACAATGGCAGTCTTTCACTTAAGAGATCCAAATAGAAGGCAAGGTCTGCCCTTCACTTATTAGTGATAACACAATGAAAACCAACACAGCAAAAGAATTTGAGGAAAAAACAAGAGGAATGCTACTTTTGAAGCAAATTTTTTTCCATCATCCACAGATCAGAAAGCATAAAAAAGCACAAAAAAGCTATGCATGATAATACACTAGATTTCATATATTATTACAAGCTTCAGTATATTGGAGAAACATGCATGTTTATATAAAAATATGTGTGTGTATACACATACAAGTACATACCTGGTCTCATACATATGTATCTCCATACAGACAGCAGTGGTAGCACTGGTATTTATGTGCTAGTTTACATTGGTATTATTTGTCTAAAAGTATGTACATATTTCCTCTTTTCTTGTTATTCAATTAATGACCTCTGGATAGTGAGTAAGACAAATAATAAGACACCTGTACATTTATTTGCATATATACTAGCAGGTACACATACCTGGTGATTTCTGTATAAGCTTACCTGTTATATTATTCAGCACTTCTTTTAAGTTGCTAAAGCTATGTAGCAGGGGATCTCTTTCTTCATCCTACAGATTATACACAGGAAGTAATTAATGAGGCAAACATATTCCTGAAGACAAATCTTTATAACGGGTCTGTTGAAGACCTCACTGTCATTCACAGAAGTACTATGGTTTGAGTTTATCACTGTCAGCACGTTTACAACATCAAAACCAAGGGAAGCATTTTTATTTTCATGCTAGTGCTCCCCAATATCATACAGCTTAAATGTCAAACTCTAGGTCCAGGACTGAGCATTCTGGTTTGGTTTTATTGTCCTTAGAAGTATTTCTGATTAGCCTTCTGCTGTTCAATAAATTTCACAGCAAATCTAACTCATACCATATTGAAATGGCTCATCTGGATTTGCTATAATGTTAATCTATGCAGATTGTAATGGAAGCAGCAACACAATGACATTTGGTGCCATTAAAATAACTTGAAGGAAGAATCACAGTGCAATATTTGTATGAATTAGCTGCATCCTTTAGCCTTAGTCTATCTTTTTGATATTAAAATGAGGAGGAGCAGCAGTTTCTCCAAGCTGTGTACGGCTGCACCCACACCTTTGGCAGGAGGGCAGAGAAAGGGCCCTGCCCTTTGACAAACTGAAACCACTTGTGCTGGATGACAGCCATCTGTTACTCATGTGACATTCTGAAGTGCACCACACACACACAGTTGCACTGTAGCAGCCATAGACTGACCAATGCATTGTTAGACCTGGAAACACTGTATTAATGGCTTTTATCAAAGCAGGTTTGAATCTATTAACAGGTTTTGCTCAGGAATGCAGCTAGCAGCCACAACAGAGCTGAAAAAAGATAGTATGCCATATGAAAAATTTAAAAATAACATATATAATGACTTCCCCAATTTTTGTTTCATGGTTTTCATGATGAGGACTGTCTTCTCTAAGAAGGCACAAAAGATACATAAAACATTGTGCTAAATCAAATAAAACCATATATATTTAAATTCCCTGACATACCAGGCGATAAAAGTCTCAATGAGATGATTCCCATGTGGATTACAATGTGGGGTTTTCTTATTTACAGGGGAAAGAGGTAGATTTCCAGCTTTGTAGCTCTTACAGTTGCTGGCACATGAGAAGTCAAAAACAACGCAGAAAGTTATTCCAACTTTACTTACAAAAGTACTATAACGACTGCTACAAAAAATTGAGGTATTTTTCTAAAACCAGGTGGTTTCTGCCACAGGTGTTTCTACCTGTTGCCACAGGTGGCAAAAATTCAAGGTAACTTACCAGATGTGTGTGAGTGCTCCATCGGGCATTACGCTTTATGGCTCCCACCACTGCATTGATTTCACCTTGTACGATGTAAATATTCTTATCCACCATCCTGACAATCCTGAAAATAAAGGTAATTCAAATTAATCTCCTGCCCCTCAGAATCATTGTCTTCCTTAGGTGAAACAAAGTTGGCCCTAGTCAAGAGGCCTTCAGTGATGCAAGAAACTCTCAGATCTTTGTTTTGTGCATACACAAAATTCAAGTTATTACACACAACAAATACAGCTATTTTATCAAAAAGAAGACAAAAGGAAGACACTTTTCCATAATGTGTTTTCAAGACCATGAGAGAAGACAGTTATAACAGGACATTTGTGATATTAGAGACAACTTTGTCAAGGCACATTCCTCATTTTTTTCCAGTTCATGTAAGTTCACAAAAAGATAAAGTGCTGGGGTCCCAGGACAGACATCCATGACAATGCAATAACATGCGCATCTCCAGCACTTTGGCAAAGTCCCACAGTTCCACACAGAACACAAAGCCAACCTTGTACTCTGTTAAATAAGCATCAGTGGCTTCAATAAACTCCCAGAGCAAAACTCTTTGGGACTTAAAACATTGACAAAATAAAGTAATTTATAACAGATGTTGATTTCACACTTACTTCACAAAAAAAAAAGCTTTCAAGGAAGGAGGCAAGTAAAAAGGACATGGGTAAGACCCCAAAAAGAAATGAGCAAAACTAAAGACAAAACTGGATGGAACACGTGAAGAAAAAGTGAGAAAGTTAAAGGCAGAAAGCTAAAGGCAGAAATCTATTTGCCTGTAGTCTGAGGTGTTGCAGGGGAAAAACTTAAACTGATGTACCCAGAGAGAGTCAGAAGAGGGGGAAAAAATCAAAAGCAAGAAATATTTCTAATGGTTTGAGAAAAAGAAACAAAGAGTGAATTACTATGGGACTGTTCTCTCTATACAAGCTATAGTCCAGATAGAGTCAAGCATAAAGAAATGAGTAAGAATGGAAAGGAATAAACAGACACAACTGTTTATAAAGAATAAACAGGATCTATAAAGAGGCCAGAGAGTCAGATGATACCATGTCTGCAAATAAGAATGATTTAGTGAAATGGCAGCCAAGTAATGATATTTTTTCAGAAGAATGAAAGGAAAATGAGGACTCCAGCTTAAAATCACAACAGGTTATCCATAGGGAAGCAAAAACTGAAAACAGATGAAATATTGACCATAACAGTTCACATCAGACAGGCTCATTTAAAAGATTCAGCTGGGGAGGGGAAGCAGAGGGCAAAAGCCCACAGAGAATATGAAAAGGATTTTTGCCCATGTAGCAAAAGCAAAGCTGGAAGGAAATGATTTTAGTACATTACTTGAGACCTCAGAAAGACCACCACAGAAATTTCAGAACATACATCCTGGATCTGTCAGGCTTCATGTTAATTAACAAGTCTGAATTATCAACAATGCTTCAAATACACAAATATCCTCCGAAAGAGACTAATTCATTTCAGGACTCCATAAATAACAGAAAGAAAGCAAAGCATTATAAAATGACACCTTATCAAGGGATGGCATCAGATTTCTTACTTTGTTTTTTCACATGTTGGTAATAGAATGAATCATCTTATGGCAAAATTGTTTCTTACTTCATTAGATTAATTATACATAACGGTATTCCTCAGTGTAAAGACAAAAACATTTTACAATATCAGAACAGTCATAACAGACCAGATCAGTAGTCTATCTCGTTCACTACTAGATGGTTCAGAAAAATAAATAAATGGCTCTCCCAAATAATTTGCTTGTACCCTGAAGAACAAAGGTTTATATTCTTTCTCCACAGCTGTATATAACAGAGCTGTCAACATTCTTCCTACTCGTGTGTTTAATGCTTAAGAGATATTCCTGCCCTCAACAGTAAATTATTCCATATATTATTCATATGATTGCATTAAAATACATTGATCACAATTTTTTCTGCTCTACCTTGTTGTCTTTGCCTTAGTACAAGGCATTAATGGCAGATTTTTCCTCCACATTAAATTCCTGTTATTTATTTCTTCTTTCCATAATTTCAGTATTTTCAATATTCCTACATAGGTAGTTTCAGGAATCAAAACTCCGGTCCACAGTATTTTTGAGGAAATACCTTATACATTCAAATTTGTCAAACCTAAGTTTTTCCTGTCTTCACTGTTACAAAACAGTACTGAGTGTGTAAATTGTGCAGTGTTGTTCCAGGCCTTTAGCAAAGTGACATGGAAACATGATTTCGAAAAGCATGTAAATACCAGACAGAGGCATTACATACTGTACACATATATAGATACTCAATAGTTCTGACAACATGTAAAGTGATGCCAAAGCTCAAATGCTGTTCTGTGTACTACTTAATCTGCTTGTAGGACGCCTATATCTCTTTTACTTTTAACATAAAAGAATCAAGATGGAAAAAGCTGTCAAACTCAGTCCTTCCTGAATGTAGGAGATGCCCAGCAAACCTACAACACACACCTTTTCCTTTTTACCTGCTGGGAAACTGAATGTCCTGATCCTTTCAAGCAAGGGTGCAAGAAATCCTTGCTGCTTGGCAGGGCTCTCCTGACATATTAAAACCCTGCAAAACTTCAGGAGCTATTTTTGCACTTATGTTCTTTCGTTGCTAACTACCTGAGACGACTCGGTGAGAATGCACTCCTTTCCTCACTGCCCATTCTATTAAATATAACTTTATTCAAAAGTACAAGAATTCACTTTATACACGCCAACAAACTCACTGGACTGGTGCAACCAAACTAACCTATGGTTCTGGGGATGCAAATTCACTCTCAGTCTCTGAATATCACATATACAGCCCATTTGACCACCAACGCTGGGTAGAGATGGGGGTAAATACTGCTTTGTATTTAAACTTTCAGTTAACCAAGCAATAGCACACACATTTCAAAGTAAACCACAGCCAAGTACTCTCACTCACACAAAGGACCTTTGCGACTGTGTATTGGAGAAGGAAACAGAAAATAACTACAGTGTGGGCAGGAAAGCCAGACAACTGTTTTCAGAGAGATGCACCTTGAAAGCTAAGCCCACCAAAAGCACCATCTATCCCTGTAAAACTGTAAAAGTTTCTTTCAAGTAATGGATATAGCTTCACTAAACTCTACACTTCCCAAAGTTCTATCCTTTTTAAACCACTAGATAATTTCTGTATGTGTTCCTTCAACTGTATCTTCACCACATGCAACAACTGATCACACTTTACAGCTCAGTATAAATGCACTATATTGAAAGAAGTTTTAAGATTGAAATTAATGCTCTGAAGTGGCAGAGAAAAAGATACATGAGTTACCAGACCAGCACTGAACAATCAGTTGGGTTTAAGAGAGCATGGTAAGAGTCAAGCAAAACCATTTAATGTTTGTTCAACTTACCAAAAAAAAAATTGCTAACATGAATTCAGGCTTACTATTACAAAGATATGGTCTGAAAAACAGGATATTGTACAACTGTTGATTAGACGGGTTAACAGAACTACTAACACTCAATACCATTAAAACTTGTAAACAACCTCCCTAGCAAAGGTTCTGTCACCTCTTGATGTCTTCAGATCAAGACCAGAAGCTTTTCTTGAAAGTAATCTTTAATGTAACACAAGATAGTGCACTCAGAACAAAAACAAATGGTTTCAGTTCTATGGTCTTGAGTTAGGCAAAAAAACCCAGGAAAGGTACCTATTAAATTTCAAGTGTTTTTTAGCTCCTTAACCCTTGAGTTAGTCCTACATAAGCTCCTGTTTATTTCTCATGATAGGTTCACACATTTGCTTAAAGCTGCAGACCACTCCTCAGGTTGGCTCCTGCACAGAATTTCGACAGTGAGAACGACAGCTCCAAACCAAGGCTGCCCTTTGGGACTTACAGTGAGAACACTGTAAGCAGGAAAAGGTCGATGCCTAAGCATGTCATAAAAGAACAAAAGCTCATATTCATAACCTTCTCAAAACCTTCGGCAATGCTCTATGGACAATAATCATCACTATTCTTAGATTTCTGAAAAAGTATCACTTGTAAAATCTTCATATGAAAACATCAACAAGACTTACATCTGAAAATGTCATCTCACATGTGCACTGAACACTCCACTGCTTAACCTTAGAACATGCTACCCCAAAACACCCCAACACATATGAACCAAATTATTCCTGAGTATTACCCCAAGAAGCCTTGGGTAGAGTTTTAGGAAACACTCCCTCCGCTACAGGGAAGCATCTGCAATTCTTCTGGAAACTAGAGCAAGAGTTTGCATCAGAAGTAACAAAGTCTGGCAGACCTCCAACAAGTCACTTCTTCCTATCACTAACTTTAGCGTTCAGCTATGGCAACTGACTGACTCCATGAAACTACTCCAAAAAATAACAGTAAGGAAAAACGATTTAATCACAACATATGCGAGGAAGGTAGTATTTCAAAGTAAGTTTCTGTTGGCCTAAATTTGCACTTTTTATGACAATGCATGAATAATCTACACAGTCTCTGACCTAGATCTGGCCACTCAAGTACTGATAAAATACACTGCTACCAAAACACACAACCACAAATCACAAACAACTCTGCCTATCTCACAGCTAGCTAGGTTACCCATAAGCCCAGCTGATAAGGACAAGGCCCTTCTCTTCATTCTAAACTGCATGTGGAAGGTACATGAACCTCTACTGGGAAATTTAACTTACTTGGGTTTTCATGCAGTAACTACTCTGCAATAAGCATCACAGGCTGAAAAGTTCAGAGAGCTTAGGATGCTTCTCCATAGGCTAGCTCCCAAGGCCTGGACAAAAGTAATATAAAGCAATAATTTATAAGTATGGAAAGGAACTGTGCAGTTCAGTGGTGCCATAATTCTGGGCAATTAAGATAAACAGCAGCAACAAGGCAGGGGTGGCACATCAGAAAGGGATATGGGACAAGCTCCTCTACAAGCCATCACAGTTAGCTGCAACAGTGAGATGGGCCTGGGAACCAAGGAGAGAAAGGCAAAACTGTCTGTCTGTCAAAACTGCATAGTAAACCCAAAACATAAGGTTAATATGGCAAGGGGCATTTTCTTTCTTCCAGCTACTTCATACTGTTGAGACAAGAAACATGCCACCAGCTGAACTCATTAACTCACGCTAAGTGAACTCTGAACTTCCCCTGCACCAGACAAACGTTCTGACCATATGGAGCAAAAAGCCCGTTTCCACCGGTTTTAGGCATCAAGCCCCCTGGGCGCACGGGTGAGCGGAGCCTGTGCAGGTGCAGCGCACACCAGGCACCTCCCTCCAGCCCGGCCGGAGCCTTGAGCCCGCTCCTCCCTGACCCCCACACCCCGCCGCAACCGTGGCCGGGCGGCCCGTCCGC
>VYXB01002818.1:1740225-1808090 GCA_013397135.1 Pachyramphus minor | reverse complement strand
AGCGCGGGGCGGGGGTCAGCTTCGCCCCTCTCGCAGGATTAAGGCAGCCCAGCTGAGCCCTCATCTGGAGCCGCTGTAAGTGCGTTTCCGTCCTCGGCCTTCCGGGTGGGCTTCTCTCCTTTCTCCGTGAGCCCCTCCATGCTAGCCCGGCCGGCCGTAACCTTTTCGACGCTGGTACGGGGTAAGAGCATCCCCAGTGGGGCGGCTCGGCGCTCCCTGCCCGGCAGCACCGGGTTAGCCCCGCTCCCGCGCGGGGCCCACCTTCCGTCTCCTCCGCGGGCGGCAAGAGGGGGCAGCCAGGTGCGAGCGGTCGGATCGTGCCCTGCCCTGCTGTCCACAAGGGGTCCCGGGGCTGTGCGCGGCGGAACTATCCCCTGTCGCTGCGGGGAGCGCTGCCTGCCTGGCGGGGCGCGGCGCTTCCACTGCTCTGTCCTTGTAGGGTCCGGCGGCCCCCCACTGCCGCAGCCCCGGCCGTCCCCTCGGGGCCGTCGCGGGCCCCTTCCCGACAAGCGTAGCCGGAGTCTCTTGCCGTTACTAAACTTAGTCATTTTCCACTCGGGCGAGCGGGGCAGGGGCTGTTTAAATTAGCCGGGGCTCGCTGTAAATAACGGCGCTGCGGGCTGTGGCTCAGCTGTCTTCAGGGTCCGGGAGAGAAGGGCGCGGGGAGCAGAAGCGGGGAGACGTCGCCGGGGAAAAGGAAGGCAGCCCGACGGCTTTTGGACAGTTGGATAAATTATATTTATGTAATGGGCTAGCTCCTGTTTACAGCAGAGCCGACCTCCCTGTAGCGCCGGGAAAAGGCGAGCCGGCCCCCGCGGATGGAGCGAACCTGCCCCGGGACGCCGCTGGCTGCGGGGCGCCGGCGGACGGGGTGCCGGGGACCCGACCGGGAATAACGGACCTGGTCGGGCCGCAGGGCCGGGAGCACCGAACCCCGCGGCGGCTCTGCCGAGACCATCGAGCCGCCCCGGCGGAGCGCGGCCGTCCGGCGCTGGGAGGCTGCGGGCAGAACCGGCGGTCGGACGTCCGGGCGCTTGCACGGACGGGCTCTCCCGCCTCCCCGGCGCCGGGGACACGGTGCAAACTGGAGTCTCTCCGCCCCGCTGGTGCTTGGGAAGCCCTACCAACAGCAGCGGGCGCCCGACGGAGGCCGATACCGTCCGCTGCCCCGGCTATTTCCCGCTCAACGAGTGCGGCTCCGGTGGAAGGGCCAGCCCGCCAGCTCGGCACCCCGTTGTCCTTTCCCCCGACCTCCTCCTCAGAGCGGGAGTAAGGAGCGGGTTCGTCCCGGCGGCCGCGGCTCTGTCGGGGGAGGACGGCCGAGGCGGGGGCCGATGCCCGCGCGTCGCCGCAGCTGCTGGAGCGGGCTCGGCGAGGGGGGCCGGTGGGCCCGGTGCCGCCGAGCGGGACACACCTGTCGGCCCCTCACCCGGCGCCCCCGCGGCTGGACAGCTGAGGGGACGAGCGGGGAGGGGGCTGGATCCTCCCCCGGCAGAGCCAGGGCCTTGCGGAGGCGCTGGAGGGGGTTGCCGCAGCGCCTCCGTTCCCGCTGGGGTTGGGCAGCGGTCCCCCGACCGGGGCTCTCGAGGCTCTGAGCCCCTTTGCTGCCAGGCCCGGGGGATTACCGTGTGCAGAGCTCGGCAGCGCACGGGCGTCCGCAGAGGAACACGCTGCTGCAGGACGCCGGTGCCCGGCAGAGCTCGGGCGGTGAGACCCCGGCCGCCGCACCCGGCTGGTGCTTCGAGCTGGCGGTGCGGGAATCAAAATTAATCTCTCATCTTCCTCACCGTTCCTTCACCTGAGAGGGAAGCAGCTTCCCGACCGATGGGCCCACGATCCATCCACTTTCTAAGTGGAGTCTAGGGCTGAAGGCAAAGAGAAATTTGTCGTCCCCCAGAAAAGCTTGCGGGTCTTCCACACATGGCCCGTGGCCTGGAGGATAGCAGGGATGAAATGGCTCTATCCCCTCTACAGTTTTGGGAGATGCTAAAAGCAACTGCTCAGGAAGGTGTCATTTAGGAGAGTCACCTCTGTTCCTGTCCCACCTTGCAAAGACAGGGAAAGGACCACCTTGTTGGTGATGGGATCAGGGTCTCCCTAGATCCCAGCACCACCTCCCCAGCCCCTCAGTCTGTCGGTGAGCTGAAGGGATGGGTGTTTGTGCAGGCTTTGATGGTGCCTTGCTGTGAGGGACAAAGGGCTGCCTGCAGGTTCCTGAGGGACTGTCAGAACATGGTAGCTGCTTTCAGTCTCTGTAAATGTTTGCTGAAGCAGAGCAGGGTTTAGATTTTTTAAAAATTATTATTATTATTTTTTCCATTAACAAATTGTTGCATCATGCCCAGTACTCCTTACAAGGAACCTTCACAAGGGAGATCTTTCCCTGACAGCCTGGAGAGGGGACTGGGCGAGGGTGGTGGTTTTCCTGCTGTTACTGTAGTTACTGGGTTTGCCTGACCTGCAGCCCACGTTGCCCCCATGAAAGGCCACCTATATTCCTGAGTTGTCTCCTGTCCAAGACACTGGTTTAAGAACCAGTATCAATCTCTGTTAGAGAAACTATTGCAAGCCTCACTCTTACATTTCTATAAGGACTTAATTCAGGCAATTAATAGATCTGCAAATTGTGATTGGATTGCAAAAGTATTGGTTAATGTACCCTACAGAAAGGCAGCAAAAAAGAATGGCATCTTCTCTCTGTCAGATGCTACCCAAAACCTTGAGATTGAGAGGTGAGGCTGACTTTGGAGACTGCCAAAAAGAAAAAGCCAGAAACCTGATCTAGGAGACCGCTCCAAAAGGAAGATGAGATGAGCTGGGGACATGAGGTCTGTCTCGTGACCTGGCACATGTGCCCTGGCTTTGGGGACAGGGGAGGTACCTGGGCTGGGAACAAAGTCCCAGATGGGAGAACTGCTGGTTTCACGCTGTACGCCTTGCATCAGGAAGGCAGCAGAATGAGACTGTGGGGCCACGGAGGGAGGAGGGTCAGAAACAGGATTGGCTCTGGATCTGTGGCATCTCTGAACAGGCTCATCTATTTCTCTGGCTGTTTAAAAATGGGCGATTGCCATTTACTTAGGGCCCGATGGCAGAGGGGGCAAAGCTCTCTCTCTTTCTGTGGGCCACCGAGGCTGAGGGCATTAGGCTGTGCCAAGGCTAAGCATTTGCTGTAGGCTGGGGAACAGCCTCCACCAGCTGGTGTTGAAGTTAGCACTGAGGCTGTAGGAAGAACCCTCTCTTGTCAACACCCAGCTGAAATGGGCTGGGGTTTCAGGCAGCTGGAGAAAGAAGGTTTCTGAGGCCAGTCTGCCACACTTCCCTTCCTCCCCTTTGTGTGCTGCTCCCCCTCGCCAGCACCCCTGCCCTCCTCCCGCCTCACCTCTGAATATTAATGCCTCTGGCAGATTGGATAATAATGTGACTGGGAATTGAATGAAGCTGGTTATTAGCTCTGGGCTTCCTTGGGGCATTTAAGGGAGTCCACAGGCTGATCCTGGAAGCTTGGCAGCACAAGGGACCAGGGCCAGACTCAGCAGAGAGGGGGTTGCTTCTGTGGGAGAGGATTTGCTTGAAATCCTCATCGCCCTCTGACCCCAGAAGAGGACAGGTACTGCAGCCTAGCCAGAGCTACAAATTCTTGTGGGATGGTTAGAAGTGGATCTGTTGGTTTTCAGCAAAAATTAACTATTACAAGTTGTTTTCAGGAAGGAATTAGGAAATCTGGCTGGGTAGAAACATTTCTACTATGAGTCTTTAAAAAGAAATGGAGTGTCAGAGTATTTCCAAGCAGATTCAGGAAGGGGGCAATCCTCTGCACAAAAACAGGAAATTTCCTGGTGATTGGCAGGGTACAGGTTCAAGCTCGTAGCACTCGCTTCTGAAAAGCTGCACCTTACAATCTCTCTTCTCAGGAGCTTCCTAGCCTTTCCATAGGTGGATCTCTGGGCGCTGTAGCATGAAGGGAAATATCTTTGTTGAACAGAGAACTGAGCTCTGGCAGAATTACTTGATCTGGGCTAGAAATACCTTCTCTGTCCCCAGACCCTCTGATGCTCTTTGCTATCTTCTAAACTGCAACTCCACCAGAAAATAAACATTTACACACTGTTGAATAGTGCAAGAGAGGAGCGAAACCAGAGCTGGGTTTGAAGAAGCTGCTATTAATTTTGTCCATCTGACTTTTCAACTGTTCAGAAGGTTCAGAGATACATTAATAGGGCTGTAGCAGCTACTAGGGATCTCAGCTGATCCCCAGCCTGGGGGAGATGGGTCCTGCCTGAATTAAATTAACCCCTTGAAATCACCATAAGAACTATTGTGATTGAGACACCTGTTTGTAAACCCCTATCAAACAAGTTCCACAATCCCAAATCTGAGAGCCTAAGAAACACCTCTGTTGGGAGGATATAGTACATATGCCACTCTAGATCTCACAGTCCTGATCTTGCAGGTTACTCTTTTAAAATAACTACATTTATTTGCTACTCAGGGAACTTCAATGGTGTGGCATGGGCTGGAAGGCTCAGCACCCACACAGCTGCCTGCAAAAACTGAAAAAGTACAAAAATAGTATAAAATTAATGACTGGAGAGTTTGCAGTTACTTTTACTTCTCTCCCTCTTCGTTCCTTCTTCCCCTCAACCTCATTTAAAGCAGAAGCATCCTTCCCACCACCATTGTCTCTTCTCGCCTTCCAATGCTGCCATTTATGTGAGTCTGATTTTCTTTTAAAAAGCTGACTATAAATGACCATTGTGAAGCATGAGGATTTCACTGTAAATCAAGTTGACCTGTCTCCGTGTGGACATTTTTATTTACTCTTTTTTTTTAAAAGCAAATAAACATAGAATCCCTCCCACATAAAGCAGCTCCCCACTTAGATTTGAACACACTTTAAAAGAAATCTCTTTTGTTTTAGCCATTTTTATTTCCTGTTTGTTTCTGAGCTTAGACTTGACAATGAAAACCACATGAAATTCCCTTTTTGTTCCATTGGATTTATTTTTGGTGCCACAATATCCCAACTTCCAGTTCTACAAGTTGGGATTTTTTTGTGTTTGCATTTACTGCAAGGCTATTTTTTGAAGCAAATGTATGCAGGTTTTCTTTCAAAATAAAATAAGTAAGATTTTCTAGAGGACTGGATGTATCAGGATGATTTAAAAAAATTAGATCTTTATGGTAAATTAATTGAGCTGTAAAGGTCAGTCTTGGTATGGATCCATAATCTAACCAGGGAGAAACACCAAAGTAGAATATGCGCTTTTGTGTCCCATTTAAAAGGGTTTCACAGCTTAATATGTGTTGGGTAGTTTTTAATAACGCTGTTTAAAAACACCAGTGCCTGAGCTCAGATGTGCCCTAGTCCCGGGCCAGGGTGGGAGGCTGGAAAGCTGTTCCCTCTAGTTGCTCCCTGCAGGAGGGGTTGCTCTCAGGGTGTCAGGGGGGCTGGGCGGGCAGAGGCATTTCTGGCTGTATGGCCCCGTTCCCGGAGCAGGCTGCCCCGTCGGAGGGAGGTGGTGTGACCCAGGCAGCAGCGTTTTGAGACGGCTCACATCCCTCTGCCCCGTCCCTTTTCTCTCCGAGCCGCTTTGATGGGATCGCCCGAGGGCCAGACTGGCTGAGTAATTAGGGCTCTGCAGCTTCCTCTCCTACCCGCCCAAACTGCTTACCTCCCAAGGCTCCGCATGGGATGTGGCCTCGAGCAGATGGAAAAACTAAGGATTTGGCGGGGGAACCGGGGAGGGGATAACGAGAAAAAAAAGAGAAAAAAGAAAAAAAAAAAGGCGAAGCAGACTTTGTACACTGTCCTTAGGCAGCACACTGCATTTCAGGATCCCCCAAATTAAACCTCTTGGTTTTGCTGCTTGTGATGTCTGTTGTGCCTCTGGGTTTAGGGACATGGGACATTTTGCCACGGCCCCGGGTGGGGCACCTGGGCGAGAGACTGCGGGAGAGGGGCTACAAGCCCCCTTGCTTGTCCACCCGCCCTTCCTCCTCTTCGCCCTCGATACCCACGATGTCTCTGGTCGCTGCGGGTGCACGGCAGGAAAACCCGGCGATCCGCGGGCCCGATCCTGCCAGATCAGGCCCCGCACAAAGCGCTGCAGGATCGGCCCCGACAGTGTTTGCTAATTGCCTTCCTCGGCCCCTTCAAACAGTGTCTGGGTAAACAGGCTGACCTTCGGGGCATGTTGCAAGGTCCATGAAGACGGAGTGTGTGGGGGAGCAAGCTCCAGCATCCCTCCCGGAGCCACTCGCCTCCCGCCCCAGCCCTACCAGCTGCAGTATCGCAAGGAAGAGGGGAGGAGGGATATTGCGGTCTGAGATCATCCGCTTGTTTTATTCACGGCGGCCTTCGTCCTGCAAGGGTCTTCCTGCCAGAGAGCTTTAAAAAAAATTAAATATAAATTGCTTGGAGGGAAAAAAAAAAAAAAAAAAAGACAAATCATCAGGAAACTTTACAGTCAGACACAGCAGACATCGGCTCCCTCCCGTGCTGTGGGTTTGCACTGTGAGACAACACATCCCTCGGAGAAAGCCAGACGTTTCTGGGCTCTTGTTGCCTTAACCAACAGAACTGTTCTTTGGCCATGGTGACTGGTGGGGCCATCATGGCACTCCTGGCAGTCACCCCTTTTCATTTGGCAGCTCTGCAACCTTCTGGGCTCTGACAGGTTGTCTTAAAACAATAATCTAGTACCACCCCTCCAAAAAAAAGCTTCTTTCTAGCTGCCGATTTTGCCAAGTTTTGTCATAGAACAAATGTTTATGATCAAGTCGAACTTCTCCAGAAAGGATTTCCAGCAAAAGTGCTGATGGATGGTGGACACTGGTAGTTCTACAGCGCACCGAGGTCAGACAGCCATAAGGGTGTGACATGCCAATGGCAGGGGATCCTTCCTGACCTTCAACCCCCTGCATTACCCGCTTGATTAGGGGCTTTCTTAAGCATGTTTACTAATTGTGAGAATCATTTACATTTTCGATAAAATCTGAGTCATCCACTGCCTCCTCCATCTGCATACAAACCTCCTGACAGCAGCTGGAGTCACAGAACTCCAGTCCTTGATCTTACTATCTGGGCCTCCCTAAAATGGGCCAACTTTACAGTCACAGACTCTGCCCAGCTTCTGCAAGCACAGCCCCCACAGGAATTGGGCCAGTTTCCTTTGACTGCCAGAATAATTAGTCAAATTCATGCAATCGCCCAAATAAATACAGCAACACATACCGATCTGCTGATGCCAGGCCCTGGTGGCCTTTGCTGCTGCATGAGCAGTGCGTGTCCAGCCCTGAGCTACAGGCAGGCTGCCTGCACCTCTCATCCCTGCCTAAGATCCTGGCTTGCAACTGTCTCATCTCGCTCCTGGTGCTGCAAGAGTCCCTTGTCTGCTGTGGCTATGCAGCTATTTCTTGTATGCAGACACAGGCAGATCCATCAGTGGTGGTATGGGTTGCTTTGGAGCCAGCTTGATGGGGTTGCAGGAATGGGCAAGGGCAGGCAGGGATGAGTGGGGTCGGCATGTTCAGGCCAGGACAATGCTTTAGCAGATCCTTTGTTTTGGTTGCAAGATTTTCACAGGCAGAATTTCTTACTGAAATTGGTCTCTTTTCTCCCTTCCCTAAAACAAAGGGATTAATTTCCCTGAAGGACTTTTCTTCCCCCATAATTGCAGACCATGCCCTCACTCCCGGCACTCCTGCACTGTGGAGCCACACTGCGCCAGAAACTTTGTGTGATTGAAATTTGTTTGGACAAAATTGAGTCTTTGCTGATTTATTTTGTTCCAGATGCCTAACAAACAAAATAAGCTGCAACAAAGCGTAGCTTTATTAATATAGCTACACAGTCTGTCAGAAAGAAAATCCCAGTCCTGGTTTAGAGAGCCGAGGTACCAAAAGCCTCATTGAGGCAGAACGTCCAAGGCACACTGGAAACCCAGCTGGACACAGCAAGACCTGCTGTACAGTGCTTACAAGAATGCAAGAAGTATGAATGTTTAGTTTAGGGAAAAAAAAAAACAACTTTGCGGAAAGTATGGCAGGACTTTTTCTTCTGTGCTAGGATTAGAAATTAATTTCCAAATTTTGTGCACTATTTCAGAAACTATCTAGGTAGGTTAAGGGCAGCACTGAGGTCCAGAGATACTAATGCAAGTAACTTGCTTTAAGCCAAGCCCAAGCATGTTGCCCTGTCTCTGAAGAACCTAATGCTTCAGCTTGGTAGGGTCTGCACCAGTCTGGGGGCCACAGACACACCCACTGGGGAGAATGATGCACATGTACAGGGCATGGTGACATCAGGGCACTTCCATGGCACAGGACCATAGTGTGGCCTATCAAATAAGCGGACAGGACACATTCCATTGTGGGCTTTTTTTTGCTGTGGACATGGGTATGGAGCTGTCAATCCTTGGGACATTTCCATTGTGATAATCCTCCAAAATACAGGCAATCTATTAACTCTCTGCTGCCCAGAACAGAAGTTTCAGCCATCACCTTCCTCTGCAGTGGGAGGTTTCTGTCAAAGTGAAGGAAGCGAGTAGCTTGCTCTCACATTGCAGGCTGCCGCCAGCCCCGGGGAAATGCATTAGGCACTGTCCAGCAAGGCTGGGCATTTCCCTAACACCTCTTATCTGAGGATCTGAAAGCACTTAAAGGAATTTTGCTTCATTACCTTCACCAGCTCAGATATGCTCATTAACATGATATCTGAGATGAAGGATAGAGTCCCAGAACAGTCAAGTAGTTTTACCTACATCATAAACCAAGTCAGCCGCAGCACCTTACCTCCCCACCTCACACGATTGGAAACTTCTCTGTAGAGCCATGCATGCAGTGAGAAACACTCTGAACCCCCTTGTCAGGGAGCCAGCCTGTGCTGCCAGCTGTGGCCAGGAAGCTTGCCAGCAAGGACCCAGGGCTGCTGCAGTTTGCATGGCACCATGCACTGCTGGCAATGCTCTGCAGCCCACACTGTGTGTGGGGCAGTGCCAGGCAACTTGTTCTGACAGCAAAGATACTAAGTGCCTCAGGCAGCATTGGCAATTCCTACTGATGGGAGGAATACACCCCCCAAATCATGTTCCAGGCTTCAAAGCAGCACACACGACTATGAAACCACACAGTGCCAGAGCTCAGGAGTTAGTGCCCAGCTGTAAGGACTAGATTGAGAAATAAACTTTACTATAACCTGTGACTCAGCCCTTGCTGGAGGTCAATGATCCACTTCTGATTGTGCACCCAAAAGCACTGCTCAGCCAGCCTGGGGCTGTGCACAGCCTGATGTTTTTGGAAGCAGGCAGCTTGTCTCTCCTGTCCCATAATGGCCCTGTGCTCTGGGTCACCAGTTGGCTGCTGCTGTTTATCTTCCAGTGATTAATGGTCACTCTTGGTTCCTGCTGCAATTCCATTAAGATTAGAGACTTAAAGCTACACTTAGATGTTTAGCAGTGGGTGACCCTGATCTCCCCATAGTTGTATTTCTATAGTCTCGAGGAAACAAAGATTAACTCTTGTTTCGCATCCCATACTTTTTGCTTTCCAGCAGCAGGGCAAGAGCCCCTTGCAGGCAGTACTTGTGTTGGCTGGCAAAGAGACTCTCGGGTTACTGAGCAATTCGTGTGCTGTGCAGGTGTGACACTTGAAATCCCAGCCTGCAGGCACTCTGATGGCACCATCCCCTGAACAAACGCATGTATCCAGAGAACACAATGCTTTTCCAGGAGGGAACAGGCACAGCCTCAGCCACTTCCTCTTTGACAAGGGGCAGAGGAAGAGACATGGACTGCTTCACCTTAGCTCAGCCCCTCATGGGGTCCAAAGCACAGAGGCAGATCATCTTCCTGAAAGTGTGCAGTTAAATAGGGACCCAAATATTTGTCTCTGCTAAAGTTAAGCCAGCACACAGGGAATGTGAGCATAAGAAAAGTGAAGCAATCTGCAACACTCCGTCAGGAATTGTCGATTCCTCCCAGCAGTTTGACTTCTGAGATTGATGGAGCAGGCAGAGACAGCTCTGACCCTAAGAATCTAGTGTAACATCATACCTTCACCTCAGGCAACGGAAGAAACAAAGGACACTTCCCTCCAACTGATTGTGGAGTGCCTTTCAGCCTGAGGGATAACCCTGAACCCTTTGTGGAGATCAGTGATTCCAAACAAAGGATTCAGCTACTGTGGCCCTGTTTGGAGGTACAGGCAGCAGAGGAAGCTCACAGGTCCACAGGGCTGTGCTAATCTGCTGGAGATAGGCCAGTTTAGGGCTTCCCTCCTACCCTTGGGTCACCAGCAGTCCTTGTGCTTCTGCCCACGGACTTGAAGCATCAGGTCCCTGCTGAGGCACCCCTGCATACCCATGGGAAGCCAATTCAAGAGACAGCTTTTCCCTTCCAGGTCAACCTGATGAAGCAGGTTCAGCAGATAGTCTGCTCCCCAATGGTAGTGCGGAGTGTCAAGCAGCACATGTTTGCCAGTCTGAAGGCAGCTCTCAACAGGCAACATCCACATAGCAAAAAACCACCCCTATAAGTAGCCTTACCTGGCTTGAAGTTAGCCTTTATGTTTCCTTCCTGCCCCCTCAAAAGAAAAACCCGAACAAACAAGCAAAGGCTTCTTCACTCCCAGGAGGTAGAGCAGCACGTTACTGAGAACCGGTAGAGGGGTCACAAGGACCCTTGTTTCTCTTTTTGGGTTAACAAGGTTGCCCTCCTCAAGTAGGAGTGTCCTTCTTCTCCTGCCCCAATAGCCCTGGCTTGGGCTGCTGGGAACTGATGCAGAAATAGAAAGGAGGTGAATTTGAAAGGAGAAAAAGCCTCAAGCCAGAACTGCTCTCCTGCCCTCCACCATGCCTGTGAAGCAGTGATGGAAACTCCCTGTCTGACTAGAGGGTCTTGCACAGGTGGCCTCGGCACCTTCACATGGACACCAAGGAGAGGATGCACACAGGCAGTGACTGGAAGAAGAGGTGTTTTTGTTATGGGTTTGGGAACCTTTATCTCAGGAGCCGTAACATATGTTGATGGAAAGAGTTACAGGTGCTGGAGCGGGCTAGGAGCCATGGCTAGTTTTACAAATCTGAAACCTCTGAGCAAGCCTGGCTGCATGGTGCTAGTACAGGAGCTGTCCCAAAAGAAACTGTTCTTTTATGTTAAAAGAAAGTGAGATGAAGATTCAAATGGAGATTATAAGTTTGATTTTATCTAAAGATGTTTTTGAGGTGCCAATTTCAGTAACTCCTTGAGACCAGGGAAACAACAAAGGTTTAGCGTTGACTTTCTTAATGTCTCTGCCTAGAGTTGGATCTAGCCAATGTGGAAGAAAGCTCCTTTATTTGAATCCAAAAGGGCTGTATAATCTAGTATAATACCTACAGCCTTTTGTGTCAGTAGCATGAGATTGCCTTTGGGTAAATATATTGGTACAGAGTTCACGTACTATCCCCATCACAGACTTTTGCTGCTGTTATAACCATGGTGAGAAGTTCTCCCCCTCCCTTTGCTTTTGCTTCTCCATGACCTCCTCACAGCGAACTGAGAAGGTATTCCTTGATGTGACCACATATGGCACATGCTATAGGTTATGCAGTTACAAATATACATACAACATCTCCTCTTTGAAATCCTCATGGTTTTAAATTCCGTTCATAAAGCAAACTTATGTTCAGCCACAAGTCACAGTTTCATCTTGAATACTGGCCACACTTTAATACCAGTTTTAATCTAGGTACACACTGTATCTCTGAGGCAGGCCAAGCATGCTATGTTGTGTCCAGCAGCTTGGATCAACCTTGCAACCACTGCACTGGTGCAGTCAAGAATGGGGCATAAATTTTCAGTAGTAAGACTGGGTTCCCGTGAGCCCTGTATGTTGTGTTATCCTTTACACCTATGGAACCAGCTGTAAGATACCACCCCCTGTTTTTTCTATCTTCACTTAAGTTTGCACACATGAAAGCAATGCAAGATGTGCAAAAAAGAGCATACAGGACCCTGCACAGAAGGACACTGTCCTTGAGTTACAGCAAGATAGGAATCTGAATTCCTCCTTAAATCTGGTCCAGTACAGAGTCAAGCCCTAGAAGAGAAGAAATTGTGCTTGACAGATGCAATCATATGCAAATGGCTGTAGAAGAGGGGAAATTATCATCTACAAACATTGGGCAGAAATTCCATCTGCCGCAGCCTCAAGAAGGGCTCTTAATAAATTCTGAGACAGCAAAGTGACACACATCTTAATCAAGACTTAATCCATGGAATTAATTCACTGTGCGTTTCTGCATAATTCTGAGAGTAATGCTAAAAGCCATGGCAATATCAGCAGCAGATGGACTCCCCCTACTCCATGCAAAGGTATTAAAGAAAACACAGCCCCGTCACATCACTTCGTGTACGTACACATGGCAAAAAGCAACAGGGCTGTGCCCTGCTGCTGCCAGGAGCTTAGGACAGCCGGCAGACATCAAAGGTCAGGCTCGCCACGAGGTGGAAATGGAAACCAGCTGCCTGGCAAAGACAGAGTCCTGCCACTTCTCTCCCACAGGAGAGGAGAAGCCCAGAGCAAGGCAAAGGTCTGGGAAACAGCACCAGGGCCCTACATTAGATGCTGCTTCCAGAGAGCAGTAACTGAGGCTGGTGTTGAGACAGATCCCCCAGTACCTGGGAAAGGCTGGGAATGGAGATCAAGTGTAGGGGAGGGCAAGGAAAACTGGTAGGGGTTTTGTGAGTGAGATTAGTTGCGGAAGCCAGCCAGATAACCATTAGAAATGGCTCCCTGCCCTCTCACTGCAGCCTGGGAAGCATGCTGCAGGTATGGGGATCAGCCTTGCCAAAGACCCTGGTGGCAGCCTTGCACAAATTGACAGGAGGCTTTAGACAGCTCTGAAAATACATTCTTAGTCACTGTCATCCATCTCCAAAGGAGGTGCAACAGCTATGTGATTAATCTCTTGTTTACGTGTCTAAACACCAGCACAGTCCCAACTGCCTTCAGCACACTCCCTCCCTGATCCGCATGGATTTGAGAGGCTGGGCAATCCTTCACCACCTAAAATCCAGTGTTCACAACTGACCTCCACCTGCAGTTTGGAAGTCTGAAAGACGTGGTCCAAACCTCCCTAAATCCACGGGCCCCAGATCCTGGCACAGTGCATTGGCTGCTGTTACCTTCCTAGCTGGGAAGGTGAGGTGTCACCTGAAGGTGGTTGAAGTTTCAGAAGCTGCTGTGGTCCCCTCCAAGCCTTCACAAACCATCACTGGTGACAGTGCAACATCCTGCATTTGGCAGGGTTATGATCCAAAACTCAAATTAAGGGCTAGCACAGGGCCAGCTCACATTTCCAAGGGGATGTGACCAGACTTAGAGCACTTACTGCTTCACACCTGCCTCTTCATGAGCGTCTCATGTGGTCCAGGACAAAGTGGTGCTCTCAGCTGAGCTCCTCTGGGCAATACAGCCGGAGGGTGGAGGGGCCCCAAGGAAGCAAATGAGAAAATAATTGATCTTGAGACAGAGAGGTGAGGAAAGAGGTGGCAGAGGAGTCACAGTGATTCCTGCAGTTCTGTGGAGCAGCACCGCCAGCCTTCCAGTTGGAATGCTTTCATCTAGGGGAGATGCCTTACCAGTACAGAACAGTCACTTGAAGGGCCATGGGGAGCCTTCAGTCAGGATGACCTAAGGTTGGAAGTGAATTGCTTCTGCAGCCAGGATCACTAGTTCCCAGGCACCCAAGGGCATGTAATGTGATTCCTGTGTTAATTCAGGTTCCAGAGGTCCTTATGTACCTCAAAGGAGTCCACTTACACTGCCTGGGTCCCTGCTTGTAGCAGTGGCTGTGCAGGCAGATGTGCCTTCCTATCAGTGCCGGGCACAGGAGTGCTTTTCTTTTGGGATGTGTGCCTGTAGTGCTCACTGGACAGCTTTAATTGGGCTTGACCAGCTTGTGGAGAAGGAAGAGAGAAAGAGGGCAGGGAGAATGGGAGAGGTGGGATGACTGGGGTAGGTGCTAACAGCCCTTGGCTGGCCCAGAACCACTTCCTCAGATCTCCATTACACAGCGTGCTCCCGGCGTTACTATTTCAGTCTGAATGTCACCTATAAATTGGAAGCTCTTTCTCTGAAGGCTGCAAATAGAAGTGTCACTAGATGATCTTTGATTTATAGAGAAGCTCAGCAGAAAGCCAGGTATGTCCATTTTCCAGCCAGGAAACTCAAAGGGGTCCAAGGTTCACACAGGGATCCTTTGCTTTTCCTAGACCTTTCCTCAAGGGTTGGCAAGTCCCTGCTGGAGGGTGTGGGGAGAGGTCACACATATAGATTCATCTGCCTGATCACTCTGTGACTGCTGTTTTTCAGATTCTTCCTCCACCACCACCCATCCCTGCCCCATGGATTTCAACCTTCTGGCAGATGCAGAGGCTCGCAGCCCAGCCTTGTCTCTCTCGGACTCTGGAACTCCTCAACACGAGCACAGCTGCAAAGGGCAGGACCACAGTGGTGAGTGCAAGGCTCAAGATGCAAGAAAGACCCCTGTCATTTTGGGTCGATCTGGGTTGCCAGTGGCTTGCAGGAGCTGGCAGCAGGGCTCCCAGGGATATGCTGAGCTTCCTGTTGTACCAGGAGCCAGCACAATACCACAGCAGCATGGCTGCCCCAGCAAGCAGGGAGAAAGCACAGGGGTGCATATGGCAATGGCAGCCATCGGGAGGTCAAGAGCACCATCCCAGCCGTGGGGCTGCCTCGCCCTAGCTGCAGGAAGCCACCGCTCATAGAGGGCACAATCCATGGCAGGCAGGAGCCAGGCAAGCCAGGTCACAGCCCAAGCAAGATTTTATTGTATTTGCCTGAACAGGATCCCCAGAGCAGTAGAGCTCTCCCCACAACATAGGAAATCTTATCCAAGGCACAGAAGGCAACACCTACTTTTAAATTGCCCTTTTTTTTTAACTCTGTTTAAATTGTTTAGGTTTAAACATTCAATTGTAAAGGTAAACCATGGGCTGAACTTCCCACGTTCAGGTAATAAGGAGGAAAGGAAGCACCGTCTTGCTCTTGCTTTAACTGAAAAAGCCTGCTGACCTTTGCCTTGGTGCAAGGCTCTGCAGCAGGCTGTTGCTCTTCCCAGGAGGTGCCTCTGACCATTCCCAAAGGCAGAACAGACCCCAGGTCTGCTGCATTCTTTATCAGGCTCTGAATAAGAAACATCACCATTCACACCTGTTCAGAAATCAGCTACCAAATTCTCTGGCTTCCCCTGGATTTTGCATCTGTCTGGTGACTGCTCCACCCCTTGTTACTCTGGATGTGTCAGGACAATGCAAAGCTGCTCCTGCCAGTGGCAGCATGAGAGGAGGTGAGGGCTGGGGACAGCATGCTGCTCTTTGTGTAAAGCCTCCAGGCTCACCCATGTGCAAAAGCTAATAGGTATAATGATGCAGATTAACATTCCCCAGAATAAGTATCATGAAGGGAGTTATGGTGAGATAACTATGGTCAGAGAATCCACCTGCCAAATTCCTCACTGCACTTGTACCTTAGTTGGGCACATCCCCAAGCTCAGTGGCTCCTCGTCAGCTGCTTTGGATGCATGGCAGCGTCTCCATTCAAGTGGCCTTCACAATCAAGCCCACCCTGGCATGCCACAGAACTGCCAATTTAGGCGCTGACTTTTTTTTCCATTAGGCATGAGCAGCTAATTCCAGCTATGACCACAGTCGTTTCATTGAGTGGGCGAATATGCATGAGATATATTCCACAACCTATTCTGGGGTGACAAGAAATGCTGGATGCCTGGCTACATCACTTCCCACTGTCCTAAATGGTCTAGAAATAAAATGGTTCTGGGAGGTGAGTGTTTGTCAGCTCTACCTGCACGCTGAGGCTGGCAGCTTGTGCCTTTGCACCAAAGGCTGAAGGGAGCCATGCATCAGCAATGTCAGGCAGAGCAGAGCTGGCTACCGAGGGCTGCCTGGGACAGGGCAGGGCTGCACTTCTGGCACTTCTTGACTCTCCTGAAGACAGCAGCCTCCCTACTTCTCTTTGGCCCTGTTTCATTCATCCACAGAGTAAGAAATCCTGAGGAAGCGAACACAAATCTTGCTTGTCTGAGCTCAGCTCTCAGGGATCCCAAGCGTTTTCTGATAGTATGGGATGATTTGTGACAGCCCCTTCCGCTGGTTTCCTCGGGCAGCACAGGTAGGAGGAGAGCAAGGATGAGGAGTGAGGCAGGTAAAGAACTGCCCCACATTCCCCCATATTGTGCTCCTCAGCATGGATTCAGGGCACCCACATCCTTTGTGTGGGCTCCCTTCTTTCCCTGTATTGCCATGTTGCTGGTCGCCACTGCAATGTCAAATCTCTGCCCCATTTAGAGAGAGCGCTTTTTCCTTGCATAGAGAGGAAGCAGAAAAGATGAACTCCCTATAAGCAATGCTCAGAAAGAGCCACAGGTAGCATGTATGGAAACAAAGAGGACAAGATCAACTTGTAACTGTGATTGCCCTTCCAGGCTCAAAGTTGGGATTCCTACTTCTCCTTAGACTTAACAAGATTTATGAAAAGTTCTACACCAGAAGGTATTGAGAAGATGAATACCAAAGCAAGACATCTTTTCCACCCAGATGCAGCCCATAAGCCAGTGGTACCTTCACTCCATTCTCCTTCCCTCTCAGTATAGTTTCTTCCTGTGTGAAGAAGGACAGTCCTGAGCAGGAGCTCCTGATTAAGGCACAGCCTCCTGCTTCACAACAGCCCCCTTGGAAACAAACATTTGTTTGGGACTCTGGTGAGAACATATCCCCTGTATGCATCAGGCTCCTAATTAACACAGGCTCAGCAGATGAACAAACAAACCAAATGTTGTCAGTTCTTCTGTACTGAACTATTCCTAATAACTAGCTCAGATTTGGTGGCATCATTCCCCTTTTAATATTTTGGAGATGGATAATGCATGACTCTCCCCCTTCCAATACTGGTTTAGAGCATTCAGCTAGAGAAGTCAGATTTATATCCTTGGCAAGAACCACCATTAAAAACTTCACATTAAGAGCATGCTTCCAAGAGTCCTGCTGAACATGGGATCCCCACACAAAGATGCTCATGGAAATGAGAAGAGTACCACAAGACTACAGCCAGCTCTTTTGTTCCATGTTTCAGTTCCTATGGCTTTGTGTGTTTCAAGAGTGCACCTTGAAAGTTCTTGTACAGATATACCCTGGATGGAAACACAAGCTGGTCCTGGCACTGGGAACAGGACATGGCGCCTTCCTGCTTGGAAGAACCAGCTCACATCCTGCTGCTGTGAACAATGGCCATCTCGCTCTCCTTGCATTCACATTCCTGCTTGTGGATAGCATTAGATGTGCCACAGAACCAGAGGTGGGAGCCTGTGGGGAACCCACATTGCTTCAGTCAGTGCAAGACATACCCATAGAAGCAAACCTCTGACCACACTCAGGCCTTCCTCTGCTGAGAGCGAGCGCCCCTTCTGCAAATACTCCTGTGACTCCAACATTGCTCCCTTTGGAGAAAGGCAAGTACAAGGAGGGTTTTCCAGGAACAGCAGGAAGAGATTTCTGAATTAACAGGCTGTCATAGGAATGGGGTAGTGGCACCAGGTTCCTGAGACAGGAGCATCTTCAAGGGCTGGGTGCCATTAAAGCACCTGCTGTTGGCACAGCACTGCCCTACAGTAGAGTCCTTTCTCTGTCGGGGCTTAGGTGCTTTTAAGCCTCCCCACTATGCCCCATAAAAGCTAAATGGAAAAGAGAGAGCCTATTTTCCAGAGCATATCCATCTGACTTGAGGAATCCTTTTTCTCCTCTCTCAGCTGTATCTCACGCTAATGTTTTCTTGCCTCTCTGCTTTTCAAGGGGCTGTACCAGACACCATCATGCTCAGATTTTTCTGGACTTTGAATCCTTTTAAGCTTTCCACTCAAAGAACCACAACCAAACACAAATCTGAATTTCAGCAGAGTGATGTCAGGATTTTTTTAAAGGTTTTTCTTCCGAGTAGAACAATAAGTTTGGGAGCTTATTTGCAATAATTTCTATTTAGTTTAGCTATTTCCCACTGTAAAAGGACACCTCTCCTCCTGCTGAAGATCTGATTTTCAGTCAGGAATACTTCACCTGGCTTCTAGATCAGAGGTAGGAGGAGTTCAACATCAGAAATTATTTATTTTCTCTTGAATATTTTTCTCCTATGGTGACTTGTCGTGATTCTTGGCAGAATTAAACAGAGGCTGTAGCTTTCTTCCATCATAAAAAGAAAATGTCCCATTTGAGCACTTGGACAATCTATGGAGTACAAATACAGGGAAGATACTTATGTTTTCATTCTGCCCCTGTTTGCAGAGTACCAACATCACCAGACGGGGCTGTGGCACAGGGAAGCACCTGGCTGCCCACCTCCAGCCACGACAGCCCAAAGCTCAGCATTGAGACATGGGCTCAATGCCCAGGAGGAGGCTGAGCTGTATGTTTCAGTTAGATACCGGTGTGAACACTGGAAAGCTTTGAGATGTTCATTTAAGGGGCAACAAAATGAAAGACATTTTCTCTAGGAGAGGAGTCTCTGAGTGAGGAGAAGGGCAGAGGCAGGAAGAAAGGGAGATGCTGGGGTACCTCATGTTAAGCTCTGAGAGGCCTTTTCCTACTTTTTAAAAATCAAAGTATGTGCACCTAAGTAAGAAGGTAGAGGAGCAAGAAGGGAGGAAGGGTGAAAATTTGTGTTCCTCAGGTTTAGTTAATTGAGCAGCCTCAACTTGCTATCATTGGCAATTTGCCTTTTGCCATCACTTGTCCACAGCAACATTATTGGATCTTTTGCTGTGCCATAAGTGCCAATTTCTCTTCAGTTTTTCCAGAGGGCACCTTAGGCAGAGAATTTTAAGTGGAGTAAGAACCTGCTAACCTGGGCAAGTTTTGCCACAATCACCCATGTAAACTGTGACAGATGAAAACCAGACTGGAAGTTTGGAAAATCTAAATCCAGTCACTTGGAAGATAATATCTATTATGGCAGTTAAATGAGGGCAAGCTGTGCTGCATCAAGGGGCCATTGTTTTTGGTGCAGGGTGGATGCCTGCTCACAAGGACCATGGAGGGAGATGGGACCATAAGTGATGATTGAAGTGGAGGGAGACCTCACTGAGCATGCACTGATTGCTCCAAGGATAGGCTCCCCAGCTGCATCTAAGCCCTCAAGTTAACTCAGGTGATCTTTCCCATCTTTCTGTTTCTCACACAGACACCGAGAAGTCCCAGCAAAACCAGACGGACGACTCCAACCCTGAAGACGGCTCACTCAAGAAGAAGCAGCGGAGGCAGAGGACGCACTTCACCAGCCAGCAGCTCCAAGAGCTGGAAGCCACTTTCCAGAGAAACCGTTACCCAGACATGAGCACCAGGGAGGAGATTGCAGTCTGGACCAACTTGACAGAGGCACGAGTCCGGGTAGGACTGCAGCTCTTCCACCTTCCTGGGCCTGAGTTTGTGGGGAAGAAGCCTGCTGTGATACAAGGATAAAGCAGTCCCCAGTCCAAGGAAGGAATTGGGAGCACTAGAAAATTTCCATCTTGGAAACACCTCACCAAACTCTACACTTGAGATTTGACACATTAAGCCACACATATATCACTCGATGCTGGTGGTGCCTTCCCCACCCAAGGCCACCTTGCAATTACACAGGGAGATACAAAGCCCAGGCTCTGCCCCACAGAGCACCACCAGCTGGCTGCCTCAACCTGGCAGACCCCTCCTTGCTGTGCCATCATTGCCCAGCCTAGCCTTGCTGGAGGGCACTCTTCGGGGTTCACAAACCACTGTCCAATCACAGGCATGGTATGGCATTGCTCCAGCTGGAATGAGAGCTTATCCCTGCTACTAGAAATATGAGTTGGCGGCACCATGAATAGCCTTCCAGCAGCTTCCATGCTTTAGGAAGTTATATTGTTTGAGCCCCTCCGACACTAACAGGTTTTTCTGTTAGAAGACAGACTTATAACACCCCACCCCAAAGCTGGTCCTGAAGTAAAGTAAAAACAAGAGAGATTATTTCCTCCATTCAGCAGCTCTCAAGACACATCCCCCAAATACTTCGCTCCAAGTCACACAACTCCAATCCCACCTCCTGGCTTTGGGCAGTTGGAAATACAAGAAGTATTTTCCTCTCTTTTCCCCATATAAAAGGCATCTGTTTGTTGAGTGAGGTGGGTTATTCTGTGTGCTGTGAAATGGCAGTGGTCGGAATTTGATCTAGGTGGTGATTCTTGCTGGAAGATGATCCTGCAGACCAGACATCTTGCTGAAACTCTTTCCTAACGCTCAGCCTCCCAGCTGCCTGGTAGCATCCCCAGCCCTTTGCTCTGGGTCTGCTGAGCAAGGAAACCAGGGCAAGGCCCCTTCCAAGGAAAGCCCAGAGTGATTTTCATGCCCTCCTTCTCTATCTCTTGCAGGTCTGGTTCAAAAACCGCAGAGCTAAATGGAGGAAACGAGAGAGGAACCAACAGGCTGAACTGTGCAAGAACAGCTTTGGAGCCCAGTTCAATGGACTGATGCAGCCTTACGATGATGTGTATTCCAGCTATTCCTACAACAACTGGGCCACCAAGGGGCTTGCCACCAGCCCACTCTCAGCCAAGAGCTTTCCATTCTTCAACTCCATGAACGTCAGTCCCCTCTCCTCCCAGCCCATGTTCTCCCCACCCAGCTCCATCACCTCAATGACCATGCCTTCATCCATGGTCCCTTCTGCAGTGACCGGGGTACCAGCCTCTAGCCTCAACAATCTGGGAAACATCAACAACCTGAACAGTCCGAGCCTCAACTCTGCTGTCTCATCCAGTGCCTGTCCTTACGCCTCAACAGCCAGCCCCTATATGTACAGGGACACATGCAACTCCAGCCTGGCCAGCCTGCGGCTGAAGGCCAAGCAGCATGCCAACTTCACCTACCCGGCAGTGCAGACGGCAGCTTCCAACCTGAGCCCTTGCCAATATGCCGTGGACAGGCCCGTATGAAGGGCTGCCCTCTGCCAACCAGGGACTCGACCTTAGCCTGACAAAAGGAGACCTTTAGCCCTACAACAGCGTACGTCCTGCAGAGAATGAGAGTGAACATGAGAGCATAAGAGGGAGAGGAAGAGAGAGAGAGAAGTGAGCAGGCAGACGAACCTTTATGAAGATTTGTCTATCGTATGGTGAATTTTGACTGTCTTTCCCCTTCAAAACCCCTTCCCTTCTTGCCTAACAAAACTCCTCCTCCTCCTCCATAAAGAAACCAAAACAGTCTACTGGAAGCCCTAATGGAGAAATAGGAGCCCCAACATGCAGGGTGCCTGACCCATGGGCAGCAGAACCAAGTGTGTTTCAATCTGCCCCTCCAAACTCTGCAGGGGTGAGCCCCCCAAATCCCTGGAACAGCACAGGCAGCCACACTTCACCCCTGCAGGGAATAGCCAGAGACAGGACAATGTGAGTGGTGCCATTTGGTGCTCGGCTGACCCATTTTCTCTGCACATGTGCAAGACTTCAGTTAAAGATATCTTGTCAATTTATTTATCATAAGGATAATAAAGCCAGTAAGGAAGCCTTGTCTCAATTGATTGGCATCTCTCTTTATAGTGCATATATACACATGGCCCTTCAGACTTGAAGTCTTTAGGAGCTGGGGGTTGTAAGAGTATAAAATATGTGTCTGTATATGTATCTTATATATATACAAATACATATATAGACATTAAAATATGCTTTTTTTTGGTTTTATGTGAAATAACCTACAAAGTAGACCTTAAAACCAAAAACTCTGTAAAGGAAGCACATCCACTGAGGCAGTTCCTGCCTGTCATGCTTTATTGCTTCAGTCATTTCCAGTCAGACACAAACACTGTTGCCAGCGTACATCCAAAATCCCTTTTTGCAACCATCAGCTCCTCCTTGCACATCTCCTTCCCTTCCCTTCTCCAAATCCCACTTCCAAAAAAGATAATAAAATAAAAGTTGGCACAATCCCTTTAAGTTTCTGCTTGTCTGGTTATTGAGAGCACAAACCTGCATCTGAAGATTTTGAAATCAAGTGCCAGCAGCCCAGGCAAGAGTGAGCATCCTTAGGAGCACCAGCATGAGGCAACCCAAGCTGGAACACGGGCTGAGTTTTGGAGGAGCCATCTCGTTTCCTCAAATCAAACACGTGGCTCCTCAGAAAAACAAAAGCCCACAGATACAGTATGAAGAGGAACACGTCTCCTCCCTGCTCCCTGTCTGCATGCACCCACTGCAGCAGGTATGTTGAGCCTCTCCTGGCTCAGGCTTCCTCACTGTGCAGGATGGGGCCAGTGCCTGCAGCCCAGGGCAGGGGAATCCCCCTCAGGCACTCCTGCTCTGGGCAGTGGTCCCCAGAGGAGAGGCCAGCAGAAGCAACCTGCCCTGCTCAGTTTCTGTTGGGAAAGCTGTAAAACAGACGTTGCCCTCCCAAGCTGCTCATGCACCTGGGGAACCTGCTACTTCAGCCAATGCAGAGGGATGCAGCAGGTCTCTCCAAGGGCCCCAGCAGGCTCCACATACTATCCTACCTGTAAGAACAGGACAGGCAAATCTGGCATAAACTATGTTTCTGCAATGTTAGCATGCAGAGAGAAAACCAGTTCTTTGTTAAGAATGGATCTTCACTGAGACACAGTAAGTGCTCTCTCATAAGCAAAGCATATAAACTGTTTAATCTTTGCTAAAGCCTATTTCACAGGGAGCAGTTACTACTGAAGGTATTGGTGAGCACATGCTGAAAGCAGTCACAAGTGTCAGCCCACCATCACTGTAACAAATCATTTTTTGCTCTGACCTAACCCAAAATGAGGGAGCCAAGTTATCCTCTGAAACAGCTACCAGTGGAAGCACAACTCTATCTGCAACATGCATTCAAAGATCAAGTGTAAACATATAAACTGTAGACATATTGGATCCCAGACAAGACCTTTCTGGATCCTACCTTGCTGCTGGGCACCAATGCTGCTGAGGTACCTTCAGTGATTAATCTCCTTTCTGTGCTAGAACTGCCATCTAGCATTCTTTGGTGGTTCTCCATGCTTGTGAAGGTCCTCTACTTGTCCCACAGAGAAGATGAGGTTTGGCTGGGGTGGGGTGGGGCTGTACAAGGCTGGCTGCTGCTGACTGTTGCAGGATTCAGTGGATGAAAGATATGCCCAACTATGCAGAGCAGAAGACCAACTCCAGCACGTTTCTCACTATCTCCTTTGGGAGCCAGTGGGGAAAAGTCAACACTTAGTTTGATTTTTCAGCCTCAGGTTTTCTATGCAGTCATTTGAATTAACATTACTCTAGACCAGTCTGATTTCTAAACAGGACCAACTCAGTCAGTACCCACAGGAGGTAATTGGTACATGCCAGTGTGTGTGCCCAACGGCTCTGCAGGCTGGCCTAGTTGGCTCAAGTTTCTCCTTCCCAATGCTGTACAGAGAAGATGTTGCAATCTGTCTCTGCAGTCAATGGTATTGCATCGTGTAGGATCCAGACCAGGTGACAAACCACACACCAGCTTTGAGCTGAGAGCACTTTGTACAATGACCTAATGACTGACACAACCACAGGAAAACCTTAAAATCTTCAGAAAACAGAGATGACCAACAGCAAATAACTAAGTAAGCAAGTGGGCAGTAGAGAGCTCTGGGAGAGGTTCCCTGTTTTCCAAATGCCACCTGCCTTCCTGATGCAGCTGGGCCAGTACAGCCTTCCACATTCAGCTCCCTCCCCATGGGGCCAGGACATGGACATCGTGCTCTCTGGTCCAGCACAAATGCAGCAGGTTTACCACAGGTGTACTACAGACCCCCTCCAGGACCTCTCTCTCTCGCACAAGTCCCCATTACCTTCACAGCTATATCTTCTTAGTACTGTAAACAAAGCAGGCCATTTTTAGCAAGGTCCTGCCTATTCTGAAGACCTGCTAGGCAGATAACTTTGTCACTGGATACTTCCCAGTCTGCAGATTCAGCAAGTGCACATTCTCCTCCATCATCCAGGTCATTAATGGAAATGCTGAGCAAAATCAGTCCAGGAACAGATGTTCCTGAACCTCACTCAACAGACCCCTTCCTTTTCAACAGTGAACTGTGGATAACTCTCTGGTTATAATTATTCAACGAGTTTTGTACCTACCAAATATCTCATCTAGATGGCAGCAAGGGCTCTTCTTCACCATGCCATTGCCTTGTCATAAAGGAAATTTGGACTATTTTGACCAGATCCTGTTCTTGATGGGTCCGTATACCTCCCATTCATCTCCACTGCTTACAACTAGTGAGATTATTCTAGCATTTTTTGGGTGGTGATGGGGCTGGGATTTAACTATCAGCAGTCCCTGGCTTTTGGTCCCAGTCCCCATTTTGAACGGGGGGCACAAAGCTTGCATTTTACAGTCTTTCCAAGCTTCAGTGTCCCTCAGAAATTCTCATAGATAACAATAACTAATTCTGGGATTGTTTTGTGTGAAGTTCACCACACCCAGATGGTCTGAAAAACACCTATTTATCTAAATATTATCTTCCTTGCACTTTCCTTATTCAAGGGCAGCCTTTAGCCCCTATCACTGTCGTGGCTTGTGCTCTCCGTTTCCCCGTAGCTGTTCGAGTCTGAAGGCAAAGGCAATGTGCACCGAACAGTTGGGTGTCCTCAGTGGCTGCCGTCAGTGTTTCCCCTCCGCTGAAAAGCAGCACAGCACAGACCCAGCTTAGTATCCTCTTGTTTATACAACGCAGGATGTTTTCTGACTCCCCTTGCTTGGTGCGTGTTGTCAGTAGAGAACTGCGAGGTGGATGCGAACATCCGAGCCCCTGCTGCGGGTGTTATCAACTGGGCTCAGGTAGATCCACAGCTGTAAGAGGCGGCTCTAATTTCTGTCTTAATCGCCGTTTCGGACCCGTTGCCGCGGGGCAGCGCGGGCGGCGGGTGTCACCTAGCGGCGGGCACGGTGCCAGTGAGCGCCGCGCTCCTGCCCCGCGCCGGAGGACGGATAAGGCCTCCGGAAAAGAAAAATCGCCCCCCCCTTGCTTCTCGCCGGCTCCCTAGCCCTGCTTTTGGCTCTCGCAACCTGGGGCCCCGTCTACTCCTGGGAAACCTTCCTCCCCGCAGCACGTCCTCTGCCCGGCCCGTGCCAGAGCTGCAGGGCTGCTCCCCTGCATCCCGCAGCCTCCGTACATCCCTTCAGCTGCCCCTAAGCCAAGCTGCTCCAGCTGCGCAAGGGTCCTCAAAGACACCTTCAGAGGGGACCACGGCTCCCCCTGAGCAGTGACTCCTGCATGAGAGGCAACCGATTGTTCTTCATGCCCTCAAAATAAAACAAACAAACAACACCCCCCCCCAAAAAACCAACAAAAATAGACAAATCCTCAAGATACATCCCCTCCAAAGCATGCCCGCTGTCTGCTTCAGCTCACCAGCACACATAGGAAGGATTTTTCTTCACACAGTACCAGGAGGAGTCATTTCCACAGATCTTCAGAGAAATAGTACTGACCTGGGAAAAGAGAGTGTTGTTACGAGCTCCCCAAGCCCCAGCAAGCACCACCACTTCACTCTCACCCACAGCTCAGCACTCCAGACAACTTGCCAAACAGCAGCAGCAATATAAAACACAGGAGAAATAAAAGTCTTCCCCTTCCTATGTCTGGGAAATTTATTGCTATCTCTTGTTTAGCCAGTGAGAACAGCGGAGCAAAGGGGCTAATGCTGGGTTTGCCAATGGTGTGCATTCCCTGGGGAGGGTGTAGGGCAGCTGGGGCAAGGCAGCATTGGAAAGGGGGTACCCTCACATTCTGTGTGGATGGATGCGGCCATCTGAAGAGTTGCAGTGCCTCTTGGAGGGGGAGAGAGGGTCTCTACAAGACACCCTCAGTAAACCTTCCTTCTGCTGGGTTGATTCCTGCCCCATGAAAGATACTTCCTATTTGAACAGTGTGCATGGATGGACCTACAAAGAGCTCTTCCAGAGGTGAAGCCTTCTGGAGATGCAGAGCCCTGCCTCCAGTGTCCTGCTCTGCACTGCTGAGTGGGCAGCACCAGCAGAGCAAGGGTAGTGAGATAGCTCACTTATCCCACAGAGCATCACCTCTGAAGCACCAAAAACATGTCAGGCATTTCAGGCAGAAAAACAGTAACTGTGGAAACACCACTTCTTCAATGTTTTGTGTTTGGCCGGGCCCAGAGAGCTGTGGTGAATGGAGCTAAATCCAGCTGGTAGACAGTCACTAGTGGTGATCCTCAGGGCTCAGTTTTGGGGCTGGTCCTGTTTAACATCTTTATTGATGATCTGGACATGGGGATGGAGTGCACCCTCAGTAAATCTGCAGATGACACTAAGTTGGATGATCTGCTAGAAGGTAGGAAACTCTACAGAGGGACCCAGACAGACTTGATCAATGGGCTGAGCACAACAGCATAAGGTTCCATAGGGTAAAGTGCCAGATCTTGTACTTGTTGTGCAGCAACCTCATGCAGCACTACAGGCTGGGAGGTGAGCGGCTTGAGAGCTGTTTGGCAGACAGGGACATGAGGGTGCTGTTTGACAGCTGGCTCAATATGAGCCATCAGTGGGTCCTTGTGGCCAAGAAGGCCAATGGCCTATTGGCCTGTTTCAACAATAGTGTAGCCAGCAGGACCAGGGCAGTGATCATCTCCTGTACTCAGCCCTGGTGAGGCCACAGCTCGAGTACCGCATTCAGTTTTGGGCCCTCACTTTGAAAAGGACATTGAGCTGCTGGAGTGTATCCAGCAAAGGACAACAAGGCTCGTGAAAGGACTAGAAAACATGTCTTATGATGAATGGCTGAGGGAGCTGGGTTTGTTTAGTCTTGAGAAGAGGAAGATCAGGGGAGACCTCATCACTCTACAACTACCCAAAAGGAGGTTGTAGTGATGTTGTGACTGGTTTCTTCTACCATGCCTGCAGTGAAAGGATTAGAGAAAATTGCCTAAAGCTGAGACAAGAGGAAATTCAGATTAGGTATTAGAATTTTTTTTTTACTGTTAGGCTGCTCAGGCACTGGAATAGATTGCCCAGGGAGGTGGTAGAGTTCACCACCCCTGGAGGTGTTTAAGAAATTTCTGGATCTGGCGCTGGGTGATGTGGTTTAGTGTTTTAGGGGTTACAGTGGAAATGCTGGATTGAAGGCTGAACATGATTCTATGACTCTGTGTGTTTGTGCAGATGCCTGACACAGCTCAGGGAGCATTGCTGGGGCAGCCATAGGCACATGTAAGGAAAGAGATGGCAGTTGCCTCACCAGCACCATGTCACACAAAGTGCCCCAAACAGCACCATGCAGGAGAGAGATCACCCCATTACTGCCATATGTTCACCATCCCCTCTCTAAAGAGAGCTTCCAAATGTAGAAGACAGTTTATTCCTATTCCCCAAACACCTCAGCTGACTGCTTCTCCATTTTCCAAAGTTGTGGAAGGTGTTGTTACTCTACTACCCACCACGTTGGGAAGTCCAGAGTAGGAGCCCTTGTTACACTCTCTGCTTCCACTGCTTGAAGAGGCACTTGAGCAAAAGTTGCCATGCTGATCAGAAAAGGGGGACAATTGTCCTGATGTCCCACCTCTTGACATGGGCCCACAAGACATGCCCAGGGAGCATTTACAATTTCCTGTGGCAGGCAGTTCCTTATGAGAAGAAATATCACTTTTTCTTTGTTATCAACCTGTACATTTCATCTGCATAAGCTTGTTTCTGAACAGACCATGAACAATCATCTCTTGACCTCCCCTCTTACTCACCTTGTGATTTTACAGACCACTGCCATGGCTAGCCTTAAAAGAGGGTAACCAGTGTCCCTTTGACTTGATCAAAGCCAGCTGGAGTTAGAGACTAGTCTAATTTCTCTGTCTCACCAGCAGACAGAAAGAGGTGTGGAGATAAGGGGAATTTTTGAAACTTGACACGTACTTGTTTATAATTACAGAGCATGGGTTGAAAGAGTCTCACAGCTACTGCAGGAAACCAGTACTGTAAGACTGGACAGTTTGAAAACATACATTTTATATTAATCTTCCGTGCTTCCATGAGCATAGCAGAACAGATTTAGAGAAAGGTGTGGGGGGGAAAACAATTTTAAAGAGTCATAGACGTCAAATCAAACTTGAAATTGGTAGGCATCCTTTGAATAAGGGAGGATCTCTGCTTTTGCAGGCTTCCCATTCATATCTACCCACTAATGATTTTCAAGCACATTCCCTAGTCCTTCTGCAACTCATTCCACTTGCTGGAATACAGGTCACTTCCCCTAGTTGGAACGGGCCTTCATGGGGAAAAAACCAGTTTATTTCCTTAGTGACATCATGGATATCCAAAACATGGATATCCAGTCCTTAGGAAAGGTCTACAGCTGTCTCCAGTTTTAGTAAAAGCTCTTACCTTAACAAGGTCAGACTGAGGGACCACAGGGTCAGTGGTGTCCGCAGGTGGTAGGCTCTCCGTTCCTTCATGAAATGCTGGATTCCAAAGACCAGGATCAAATAAATAGCAGCAAAAATTAAAGACTTGTGCCTGCAAGTAGAGGAGAGGGAGCCGTCAGGAAAAGACTCAAATTGACCTATTTTCAGCCAGACTTCTGTAGCCCCAGTGAAGTGTTCTCACCCAAAAAAAACAGATCTCCCATTCTTGAGTTAAGGTTGGGCTTGGAAGAAAGCCTGCCCTGACAGTGAGTAGAGCTAGCAAGGAAAAACTATGGGGACTGCAGAAAAGAAAGTGAACTGCTACATCACAGAGATTTCCACAAAACCTTGATGGGATGAGACAGGTTTTGGTAGCCTATGAGCAGGATCCCAAACAAACACATCAATGCATTTTATCCATTCACACGAGACTCTATAGGCAGAGGGTGTCTATGCAGAATGCCTAAAAAGGCCAGTTGCACCAGTAAGCCAGAGCCTCAAACGCCTTGTGTTATGTCCCACTCCTTTCCAAGGCTTTTCAGCAGCATGTCAGGGCTGAGTACCCTATTTGCCGGTGCAAGGGCTGCCGTGGCCATCCGTGGTTGCTCTTTGCTCTCTGGACACATTACCACCTCCGTAGAGGCTGCAGCACCACTTGGACCACTGTTTGGTCTGCCCCATGCACTGCTGCAGCCCTTCCTCAACACGTGTGCAACCAGGGCCCCCCAACCTCCTCCTCCTCGGAACTGAGGACCCCCACACCTGTTCTGCTAGGTGGTTCAGGACCCGATGGGGCTACCCGGGGTCCGGGGTGCACCAGAGCTGCAACCTCCTCTCCTCTCCAATCCGCTCACCGATTCTCCGTCATCCATTTCCTGGCTGCCACCGCATTGAAGTTCTTTTCGAAGTCATACTCTCCCAGCGGCTGCAGCTCCGACAGGTCAACGTTCAGTTCCATATCCAGCATCCCTGGGCGCAACCGAAAATCAGCCACTCCCCGACCCCGTACCGGTGAATATAGTCCCGGCAATGCGCTCCGCCCCAGCATCACACCGGGGGCGGGACTAGGGACCTCCCGGCCCCACGGGGAGACCGGAGCGTCCCACTCGGTGTGCTGGGCAAGGAGCGCGAGGGTCTCCGTCGGGTTGGGACGGGGGGCCCTCCCGCTCACTGGGAACCTGCCCCACCCATCCCAGCTCGCCCCTCAGAGATGGGCAGGGTAACAACATTGTCACCAACAACAGGCAGAAATACCTTTACCCTGACTGCGGTTAGCTGTTGTGCCTGCTTCACCATAGACTGCAGCATCTGGCCATCGCTGCTGCAGATTAAACGGGCTCTAGGTAATCTCCTACTTAGGTTCATGCAGCTGAAAATTGTTCCAATATAGTCAATGGACTTGTACACAAGTCATCTGCTTAACTGCTGACTCTTCAAACAGGAGGTGAACATTTCCCTCGATGAGACATTTCATAGAATCATAGAATTGTTTGGGTTGGAAGGGACCTTAAAGATCATTTAGTTCCAACCCCTCCGCTGTGAGCAGGGACATGTTCCAGTAAACCAGGTTACTCAAAGCCCCATCCAGCCTGGGCTCGAATGTTTGCAGGAATGGGGCATCTACAATTTGCTCTGCATTTGACAGTGCACTAGTGTGAGAAAATGAGGAAGAATTTGACATACAGGAATCAAAATCCCTGACTTACCCTCTCTGTTTTGTAGAGCACTCGCAAGTTTCTGTAGAAAGGTCATCTTATACATGTCAACAGCAGTACTTTCCCCACACATGCACAGGGAGAACATCCTATACATAGCATGAGCTCCCACTGTGCCTTGCACAGCTCTCACATTAGTGTTTCCAGCTCCCAGGAGGTCCTGCCCCTTACAGAATACTGCAGGTCAAGGACTGTACAGTCTCCATCCCAGGTCACTGGTCTTTCATCTTTCATCACCTGCTCTGGGCAGTAGCATCACTAAGCAGAATACTCAGGTTCATGCTGAAGACAACTTTTGTCTGCTGCAAGGGCTTCTACACACCAAAAAACTACATGCAGCCATGCAAGCAGGGTACTTTTTGGCCTTGCTTCTAATATATACAAGTTGACATTCAGTCCATTATTCAGCAACAAAGCCATGTTGGTGACCTTATAAATTTATCCCTCTCCATACTCTGGACTGTGGAGAGTACAGGATTGTGATGAACAATCCGTCCTGCATTTCTGTAGGCCCAGCCTTAGTATAACTGAGCACAAACAGTGTGGGAACACTGAACTGTTTTGATAACGGAGCTTCTGGTCTGAAACAAAAAGACACCTGTACCAAAATAAGGGAGGAGTCCCAGAAGGTAAACAATGATTTCACACTGTGTGGACACCTGTAGCAATCCAATTAAGTGTATGATAGTAATGCATGTTTAGCTCATAGGTCCAACAGCTTGAGAGTGACCACAATCTGCGTGTATTGTAAGAGTGTAAAAAGGGCAGCTTATGTAAATAAAGTGGAACACTGTTGATCACATTGGTTGTAAACAGATTTTGTTCTGAGCCCCTCCGTCTACACTGGACAACGGTTTCACTGTTGCTGACTCCTTTGCCTGCATATTGTCTGTGGATTTGCTGTTCTCAGATGGAGTGCAGTGGTTAGCTGCTTGAGGCACAACAAGTACAAAATACCTGCTTGTGTGACCTACGCTTTAGCAATTGTTAAACAAGATCTCCTTTATGTAACACACCATATCACAAGAGATAACACTCTTGGGAAATGCAAGGGTAAGTTGGATTAGCTGAGTAGAAAAGGTGCTGATACTGACACAATTTCTTATTCCTAACCTAATCCTTTGTTCAGTAGTTAAAGTTTTCATTTTGAAACTGCTTCATGCCACATGAGCAGGAACATTGCCTTTCCTAGAGCAGGTCTGTCCGTCCATCTCTGAGGTGGTGGTGTGTTCAGTTACAGGAGGAGATCATGGCTTCAGCTGTTTGGTACCACCTGAGCAGGCAGCTAGTGGAGAACCCTCCCCAAGTGCATCTTTGGCAGAAGGGAACAAGAACACCACATGCAAAGAACAGGCAGACAGAAAGGATGAGGCTCTTGGCATCCTCCAAGATCCGTATCTTGCTTAGTTAGGCAGGACTTTCTCGTGGACTGAAAGATTACCTGAGCAATCCAGATAGAGTTGTGACATTCTGATTATCCTCTTGCCTCCACAATGTCAAATACACCTGTCTGCACTCCCAGATCTGGGTTAGCATGCAGACAGCTGCCAAGTCCAGTGCCCAAACACTGGCACTGTGCTCAGAACCACAGTTGGACTCAGGATGCAACATGGACATCATAGTGACTTTTAAATAAACAGATGAGCTTATTTTCACACATCACAATGAGTTGCACAGAGCTGAGATGCTGCAGGAAGCAGAGCCCCAGCAGCACTTCACAGACACTTGGCACAACAGGGCTGCAATCCTGAATTAGTGGGAGAGGAGCACTACATTCTTCTGTCCTCCATGTGAGCGGGGAGGAGACAGAGACTATGAAGCAGAAGCCTCCATGGCTTTATTCAGAGGCCACGATGGCTAGCTAAGATCTCAGAGAGAAAGGACAATTTTCTGAGGACAGTGAAATAAGATTGTGGATACTTCTGGAGAGCAGGTTTCCCACTAGACTGCTTCTACAGCATTCCATTCTTCTTTGAGGTAGCCCTTAATAAATTAAATGCTCATTTAAAGCTCAAATTTCTATTTGCAACAAGAGTTTCGGTTTTCTGGTAAAGATTCACTTTTTCACCAATACATACAAAGAGAGGACTGGTTTCTGATATGATGACTGAGCATCACCTACAGTCTTATTTGCCCTAGGGATGAGATTACAAAGTAATTGATTTTTGCACAAATATCACGTTTCAGACTCCAAGGATTAAACCAAATTTCCTATAACAGGACAGTAAAAAACAAACTGACCAACTTAGTGGTAGATAGCATGTTCACCTTCCATCAAGACTGAAGAGCATGTAGCTGCTTGTGAAAGACTCCAGGTGCCATTCAGGATGAGTAACAACATGCCAAATCCTGGTAGGATCCAAAATGCGGGAGGCAGTTTCTATAGAGTAGGCAATAATTTTCCAAAGAATGTCACAAATCAAAGAATCCAAAGCTTTAGGATGGCTAAAGGACAAGACGCATTTACAGTTCCCTGGCTTTGCAGATCAACCACTTCCATAGCACATGTCACAAAAAAGACTGTACAGAGCAGTTTGTAGAAGGATTTAAACACAGTGGATATGTGGCAGGAATCAAGAGAGCAGCTACACTAACTAGGATGGAGTGAAACATGATCACTGGGGGGAACAGGAGCAGCGTGTCCACCAGACACTGCTGGTTGGCTAGCTGACTCTGTCACTGTACTGCCACCAACTACCTACCTGCCCCATGCAGGTGGGGACAGGGAAAAGAGGATGCAGAGTGATGGATTTTTTGAAAAATTATTTTAATTCCAGGTAGGATATGCCAGTTCAGGCTGGCCTTAAATATGAAGCCCCTGACAGACTCTGCAGGAAAACGGTGACCACAAAGGTCAGCCTCACTCAAACAGGCCCTTGCTGGTCTGAGCTACACTGCCATCCCCACCAGTGCAGAGGACAGACAGTTTTCTGGACAGGAGGCAAGGCTGAGCAGGCTAACATGGCACATAACCACCTCCAAATCAGCTTGTTGTACTGCCTGTGATTGTTACTTGTGAATTACACATTGGAGTAGAGAAAGTCATTGAAGGATCTCCTTGCACAAGCACTGCAAGCTTTCATCAAAGCTTAGGATCATGCCCTGATTCATATGTCCCTCTTGACTGCAGAGCGTATGATTTCATACATGGGCCATTGCAGGGGCAGCTTCTTCAGCACATTGACCACACTACAAAAACAAAGAACTATCTTCATATTCTTGATCAAAATATCTTTTAACCTTTTTGACACCAACAGAGGTGGCATAGCAGGTAAGGCATGATTTTGTTACACATACTGTAGTTTGGCTTAAGTAGGTTTAATAGGTGGGAAGACATGGTAAGGATAAGGAAACAAACTTTCTCTCACGATTGATTCCCTAACTTTGGAAAGGAGCCTATGTTTAACACATTGCAACAAGAGCTTGACTGAGGGTGCTGGAGGATTTACCCTGGGCTGTTAGGCTTACATTCAGCTAATACAAAGTTTATACCCACGTAAGTGGTGAAACAGTGAAAAAGATTGCCCAGAGAGATAGTCTCTGAAAACATTCAAAGTTGAACAGGACTCTGAGCAACTTGATTTAATTGAAAATGTACCTGCTCATTTCAGGGGGGTTGAGACTGGATGATCTTTAAAGGTCCCTTCCAACCCAAACCATTCTATGATAATTCCTAGCTGATCCAAATGAGATATTATTTAAATTTTCTGGCACTTCAAATGAAGAGCTTTTTTTAAAAAAAAGGGCAACAGCAAGTAATGCAACACAATAAATAACATAGCTGTTCAAAAGCCAAAGCTTTGAGCACATGAGCACACATATTTTTGCACAGATTGAGGCTTCAGAGAGATAAACCTGCAGAAGATTTGGTAGTTTGGGTAAAACCTGGGGAGTGGACATAACTTGCTCCAAAGAGAGGGAAGAGCTTCAGTGCAAGTGTCAGAGGCAGAGAGCTTCCATCAGGGATGTAAGCAGGAAGACACACTGACTCAATGAAGACTGAGACCTGTGCAGATTTACTGATTTGCCTTCATTGCTCTCTTTCTCACGTTTAGCTGTAACCCCTTCTCCCAGCAACCATGATACAGGTGCATTTCTTTGGAGATGTAACAGAAAACAGGGATAAAACTCAGCAGTGGGAGGTGTGGGAAACCCCATCCTGATGCAGTGCTGAGTAATTGTGAGCCTGTCTGGAGCATCCTGTGGCACCAGTCACCACAGCCTGTGACACCATGATCTCACAAAAGGGGCCCTCTGATCTTTGGGCATTAGAGGGGAGCAAAAATGACAAAAGTGCAGGGAGACACCACCTGCTGAGCAGAGCCCTTCACTTCCCAAAAACAAGAGCAGGCAGAAGGTTTGCTGTGCTCCTTCCTGACTCTCTGGAGCTATTATCTGTCCTCTCTTGGGGAAGCAGGGCTCTCAAGCCCAAGGGGAAGAGAGGATCCCCTGCTCCTTTCAAGGAGTCCATCTGTCTTCCTTCTGCTTCTCCAGCCTCAGATCAGCTGCATTGCCTTGCAAGAGTCACCCAAACAGGCTGATACAAGCAGTTCAAAGCTTAACCTCTGCACAGTACTAGAGGTAATAGTCTTTCCTTGTATCTCCCTGCCTGATACTTGACTAGCAGTCATTAAGAGACACAGCCCAGCAATAACACCTCTTCTTTGTGCCCTGGGAAGATATAGCCATAAGCAGCAGCCCTTGTACCTGTACCAGACCTTCAGGGTTTGGGTATGGTATGTCTATGGTATGTCTACCATAAATATGGTATATTTATGGTATATCCTTCTGAAGGATGTGTGTGATGATCAAGCAAGTTGGTCATTTGAGAATGATTTTGCATAGAGCTAGACATGCACACACACATACTTTAAAAGATGGCTTCTGGGTAACACGCCTGATGTGTCTGCTTCCCCTCTGCCAGACACGACTGTGTTTCAAAAAGGAAAAAAAAAAAACCAAAAAAAAGCAAATCCACTGAATTGAAAGATGAGAGCTCTCAGAAGGGACTACTTGGAGTCCCTATTAGTGCTCCAAGTTATTTTTTGCCCTCTGACCTAGTTGCTCCTACCACTGTGAAACATCTTCAAAGAGAAAAATACATAAGGGTTAGCTAATGTCCTAAGGCTTAAACAAAATGATGGTGACATCAGAAGCTATTAATCCAAAGATGTCATAATCTGCAACCACCCTTCAAATAAAGGCTATCATGGCTGTAATCACATATGAAACATCAATGATGAAAATCACCTCTAAGGACCTCTCTTGTTGGTAGCATGTACCATTTACAAATCCTTTTGTTCTCTAAAGCCTGTAAGTCGGCCCACTGGTTTTGAAACAGCGATTAAGACAAGTACATTAGGTGAGCAGCTGAGCTTTTGCCTAGAATTGCTGTGTCTTCAAACTTTGTTCTGAAAAGGGTGGTTGAATACACATGCAGAAACCAGAGAACCTGAGATTATGAGAAAATTTGTCAATTTAATCCATCAGTGTCTGTTTTCACAGTTAAAAATTTAACAGCTGAGACTAGTCTAACTAACAAGTTCTTGAACAAATGTGTGTACAAAAATCCAATTGAAGGACTTCTGATTGAGATCAAAGGTATCCTTTGAACAACCCGATCAGCTATGCCTTTAACACAGAAGTCTCAAAACTCAGGCTGAGGTTGAGAACCTCTACAGGCATTCGTGCATGTACCTATTTGTGTTTTCTGAACTCTTCATTAAAGAGAGACTTTATAACACTGGCATTATAACACTGAGTTTGACACTTGCAGAACATGTAATGTTCTTTCTTCCTTTTTTTTTTCCCCCAGCAAGATACACAGGTGTGTTACTTTCAAGATTGCTTGGGACATTATGCTTCTGTTTATTGACATACTTTTCTAATAGCAGACATTAGATATGTGGGGCTGCCATTACCATTGTGAACACTACCATTCTGTTTTCAGTAACTCCCCTAACCTTCTTTGTTATCTTGGATTTCATAACACAACTTCCTTTGAACTGATAAATGGTTCTGCGTATAACTATGAGCACACTTATCTCTTCACAATCAAGCAGGGTCCCCCCATTTTTCCAGGATTGCCAATAACAGAAGAAAACTCAACTCTGCACAGCTCTTTACTCACATAGCTGTTTTGTGCTAGCACATGGTTTGATCTTGGAAGAACTTACCTTACAGAAACACTTATAACTGAATTCAAAGGAAACAGGGATTATGTTAGTCAGCAGCATCACTACCATAGCACTAGTGCAAATTTATTGAATAGTAACGCAAAAGTTTTCCTTAAGGAGATTGCTACACAACCATTCCTGCTATAGACAGGTGTAAGCAGCTGAAAAATAACTGGCCCCAGCTGCATCCCATCCAGAGTCTTTTATAGCAGCAGGAAGAGTGGTGCTGCTGGGAGTGAACAGGCTCAGCTGGAGAGGGAGAAGCATCTTAGCAGCAGTCCCTGAGCAAGGGGGAAGAAAGAAGCTGAGAGAGGAAGGAGGAGTTTTCTGACCCCCAGCAGATCCATCAGCTATTTGGGGGATCCTTTCAGCTGTCTTGAAAGGCATGGTGCCCATCTCCTGGCTGGTGTGTAATGGCTCCTTAGTGTTTTCAAGGCTTTGGGGAGCCCTTCCTAAAGCACAGCTTGAGAAGGACAATAGGCCTTTCTGTTTTCTGAGATCATGCCTTGCCTAAGTACATGGGCAGACACCTGCTTTCCATGCACTGCCTTCAGGACTCACTTCCTTTTGCCTCCAGGTGAGCAGAAACTGCTATAAATGCCAGGGCCCTGCACAAGCTTCCCCATTCTGTAGTTTGGCTGGCTCTGGCATGGAGGTGCTGCCCCACTGACCTTACCATCACATCAGGCTCCCTGAGCCTTGCGGAGCAGCTTGTCCTTCCCACACCCTGACAGGGAGTAGCCCATTTACATACCCCCCTGCACCCCTAGGATGCGATCTATAATTTATGGTCAACCCTCCTCTCTGAAAGGCATCAAATCTGATTTACAAACCCCAAAGTATCATTGCATCCACTAAAGCCTGCCAAAAATTCATATCACTGTCCAAAAGTTTTGCCCTATTTGCAGGTGAAATTTCTCTCACTTCCATTACCACGAGAGTGCACAGACCACCTGAGGAGTTGCTTTTGCAGGGTGACCAGTCAGACTTCTGCCATGAGGCACCCACGGGGAGACCCCGACACCACTGTGCCTGTTGCTGCTTTGCATCTTCCCTCCCTGCCCAACACTACTGCTTAGGTGGGACAGTGGGAGTGTTCCTGTCAGGTACCACTGGTGGCTTGTGCCACATTGTTCCTTATGCACATTCCTGGGAGCTTGTGCCAAGCTTAGCAGCTGGCTTTTCTCTGCCAGGAATAAGGAATAGCAATGTGCATGCTGATGCTGAGGAGAGCAGAATATATTTTGGAATATCCTTTCCTGTGTGTTGCCCCCTGGGCTGACACCACAGGAGTATGAATCCAGCATCACTAAAGATGACTTGTAACTCCAGTGGCCTGGAAGGCTCAAGCCCCTGAAACATAGCTAGTGAGTCAGGGCTTAAATACAGCTCATCCCCCCAAGGAAACATCCCTCCTGAAATAAATCAGAGTTGGAACCTTGGCACCAGTCTGATAACTCCCTGCTCCTGGGAACAGGAGTAGTTACTGATGATATTCTCTGCTGTGCAGCTCCATCTGCTGTGACACAGGCCCAAGGAGATCCTGGCGGGGACGAGGGGACTTGCCTGCTCCAACAGTGGTCTCAATGGCAAATGGCCACTGCTGGAGACTGGGCACCCACAGAGCTTGGGCTTTTTGGCTTCCCCTGTGGGAAATATTTGTAATGTGGAAGCATCAGAGGAAAGTATTGCCCATGATCTCAAGAGTGTCAGAGAAGTGCATGGGGGCCCGTGAGAGAGATGTCCAGGGGCAGAGCCTGCCTGTTGGGGGCGTGTGGCTGGGGCTGAGCCATGCACAGACCCCTGCATCAGCCAAAGGGAAGGGATTTTCCAGCACAGAGGTGCACTTTGCTCGCTGTCATTGAGTTGAGTCAAAATTATTGTCTCCTCTAGGCTTTCCTCTCCCAGATGGAGTAATCTCACATTCGCCTGCAGAGGGAGACGGCTCCCCTTTATTAGCCAAATTTTGTTGACACAGTTTGGTGCTGCCACCTTACCAGGCTGGAAAAACCAGCCGCGGAGTTGACGTGGCCCTCCTGCAGCCCACGGCCAGGCACTCCCGTGGAGTTGCTGCAGGGGGTATGCGGGGACCCTCCCAAAGCCAAGCAGCGGGGATGAGCAGCACTACTTTACGAGCTAGTTGCAAAGTCCTCAGGGGAGCAGCCTCTGAGGCAGTGCCGGGCTCCGCTGTGTGTTACAGGAATGGTGCAGCCACTGGCGCTGGGCTAAGGAGGGAGGTGATCACAGCCGCCGTGCCAGCGTGGGGCTTCACCCCTTCCTTATCACTGGCAAGGGGCTGCTCCCAGCAGAGGAGCTGCCTCCAGCCCAGGGTTTGGCCAGAGCTGGATAGCCATCACCTGGAAAACATACTCATTTGCAAACCCGGGTTTTTTCCAACGCCAGAATGGCTCCCGATCTCAGGGGCTGCCGTGCCTCTCGCATAGAGCAGGTTTGTGAAGAGCTGTGGGGCCGGGTGAACCTGAAAAGCTGGCTCATGCGTGCCCTCAACACCTCCCTACCGCAGAACCACTCGGGGCCCTCACAGCGAGATCCGCACACAGCAACGAGACTGCTGGCACTGCCGCATCCTGCTCAAGCTCTCCGTACCTTGCCGAGAGGAAGACAGAGGGGCAAAAGGCAGTTTTGCACTGTGCAGGGCTCAGCTGGGGTTGCAGCTCCTGTGTGAGTCAATACTTTTCAGCCTTCTGAAAAGTATTGACTCATATTCTACTTTTCCTTGCGGGGGGGGGAAAAATAATAAAAAAGGTTTGCTCCCTGCTTACTACCTCATAAACCACAGTTTTAATTTCCCACGTTGTGCCACAGCCCTACTTACTTGCCTCAGTATCTGGTGACAGGGAAGAGCACTCAGTAACTGAGAGGCACCGTGCCCAGAGATCAGGCACCAAGATGAAGGCAGAGCTGCCTGAAGGATAAAGCTTGCCTACATCCCTTCCCCCACCAAGACTTTTTATGTGTGTGACAGGCTACTTATTATTCCTAATTTAACTTAATAACTAGCTTAATGCTTTGTTATACTTTCCTTCTGTGTTCAATACTGAAGGAATAAAAAGAAGTAAAGAGAAAAAGCTATATGTTTAATAGGAAAAGATTTACAGAGGACAGGACTAAAGCTGGAAAGCTAGAGAAGCCCTCATCTTTAATGAGTATATTCAAATATTTCCACAAAACCACCTCATAATTTAAAGAATGGTTCCTGACAGTTTCTAAGCCTGTATACAACTGTTCATGGAGAACACTCTGCACTTCAGGGGTGTTTTTTTTAAATGTCCTCTTCTTACTCACAGGGTCCTTGGGCAGGTTAGTGCTTTACTCCATTAGAAGTAGTTCTCACCAAATTGTTGAATAATTTTTTAATACACTATATGTATTTTGACTGCCTGGCTAGGCATGTCTCCTAACTCTGCAATACCTGTGGAAATTATAGTCATGAGAAGTTCAAGGAGTTAAGGGCCTATGACAGCAGACAACATGCTAATGCTGCACGTGGTGCTGGCTTGAACTTCTTTTTGGAATTGTAAGTAGCGAGGAGGCAGCATAGAAAAATAGTCTCAGGTTTTTGTAAGCCCACACAGGCTCCTTGGGTCTCGAACATCTCTGTCTGCTCTTTTGTTTGCAAGCAAAGCAGCATGAAGGTCTCTGTCCCCATCAGGCCACAGTGCCCCTGTTGGTGCACCACTTTGTAAACACAGTGCCTTTGTCCTCTTGCTATTTTTTCTTAAAGTTCAAAACAATTCAACATAGTCACCAAGCCACAAGCTTGCCAACGCTCTTGCTATATTCAGCCTAATCTGAACATCCAAACTCTCACGTAGGCAGCAGTAATGATCTCCTTCCACCTCAGAGATGACAAAATGCTCCACCTCCTTGTCCACGCTCATCTGCTAGGAGATGAAAACAAGGTCACCATAGTGCAACTGGCAACAGACAGAAATGCTGAAAAATTGCGGCAGTATCTTTCTGTATCAAAAAATAAACCCCAAAGCCCGTCAGCCTTTAGATTTCAACTTGCAGATAGAAAGGTGTCAGGTCGACAGTGTTTCTACCACTTACCTACAACACCCGTTTTTCCCTTAGTATCTCTTAGCAGCTCACCTTGCTCTGATCTCCCTCTGCCTCCCATTAGGGACAGTTAGACTCCACATCCTCAACCCAGAGGGCATGAAGCCACAAAGAGCTACTACAGAGCAAGACTTAGGGGTTGCTGTGCCTATCATTGACTATTGTCAGGCTTGGGCATCCCAAGGGGCAGTAAGAAGCTCCAGGAAGAGCAACTTCTGCCATGAGATAGTTACACGACCCAGATAGTCACAGGTTAGGGATATGGGCTCTTCTCATGTGTCTTTGATGGCAGATGAGATCCTTGTCCAAAGTCACCCTCACCACAGCCCCTCTACATGCTGAGGGTTGGGGAGGGAAGACAGTGCTCCCTGGCCTCCAAGGAGCCACTGAGTCACAGGTGGGCAGTATCCCAACCTAGAGCACCCCAGGAGCCCAGCCAAACTGCTGTTTCACTGGGTTGCATGTGGTAACACACTTTTTATCCAGAAAGAGAAATGCATGCAATAGCAAGCAAGAGCAGAGCCTGGAAACACCTGGAAACACTGAGGGCAGCTATGGCAGTGAGGTTACTCTCCAGTTTGTGCCAGCACTGCAGTGGCTCTAGCTAGGAGCACAGAGCAGAGCCCTTGACCCTCAGCATGGGGCAATGCCAGTGGGACCATCAGCCAATGCTGTGGGTGCATCTGCACCCAAGTCTGGGTTTACCTTAGAGTCCAGGATGAGTAAAAACACATTAGGTATCACTCTATACCATGTCCCCAAGTGGGGCAACAGTATGCCTGTTCAGATCAAAATAAGCAGGCATTTCCCTTTTCTTCAGAAAGACCAGAGCTTTCTACTTCTATATACACGCTGTATGGCCCATATGCCTATGACCAGCTCTCCGAGCTATTGGCTGCTCCTCCTGTGGTCCTGGCACTTGCATCTGCTCCAGATTCTTCTTTCACCACAGGTTTAGAGATGCCACGGGCATGGGTGTGTGCCACACACTGGCAGAGGAGGGAAGGCGCTGCATGAAACTCTGTAGAAAGGCCAAAAAATTGCTGATGGAAGTATGTAGAGATGATAGCAGCAGTAATGAGAAGGAAAAAGCACTTTAATCTAGCTTGAACAACTTCCTATTACACGTATCACAGGTTCACATTAAACCAAGATCAGAGAACTGCCACACAGGAGAAAGAATGTAACTTTATTTTAAAAAATAATAATTTAGCTCAAATACAAACAGGATTGCAGAGGGTTGATTGAAGCAGGAAGAAAAATATTTACCCACAGAATTTAAAACAGACCAATTTTGCTCTCTTGTAGATGATACTTTCAGTGTCCTTACCTGTCCACAGCTCTACTTCAGGTCCTCACCTGCACATAAAGGTATCCTGACTCCTGGGGCTCTTAGTAACAATGCAGAGAAATGGTATCTGCCCCTCATGAAATGCTGTTCCTACCTCCAGAGCCTCCACGATCCAAAAATCCAGAAGAGCAAAACCAGCATTTAAACCAACGTGCAATACAAAGGGAACAACTTGAACTCCTCCCTGGAAGTCTACCTACCCATGCCCCATTCCCAGCATCCTGGCCAAGTGCTCCCACCCACGCCTGAATTTGTCCCCCCGCCCACAGGTGCTGTACACAGAGGTGTGCACATAATCCTCCCTCCCCACTCTCTTCTCATCCAGACCCACAGATTTTTTACCTCTCTCTGTGCCCGCATGCCATACATTTCTTGGCACAGCAGCAGTTCATTTCACAGTGACAGGATTCCCCCTGGAACACACTGAGCCACTACTGCAGTTTTTTCTCTTCTGTGTAGTGGCCTTTCATGCAATTGCCATTCTGATACACAGGACTGGCCCCCTTCCTTCTGCACCACACTACAGATTTGTAGAGAACAAATCCAGTACCGGCCAGGCACAACAAGAGGAGAGCCAAGATGTCCAGGCAGAAGTACTCATATAAGGAGAGGTCGTAGACAGCAGGGCGAAGATAGGGTGCCCCATCGTGACGAAGGATGTACTCCAGCCAATACACTGTCCTGTTGAGAGCATGCATAGGTCTGTCTAAGTGCAGAGCTGAGATAAGCTGGGCTGCTTTTCTGTAGCTGCAAGGGAAGAGGACAAGAAGTTAACCTTTTGACAGGACCTTAATTTCTGAGGAGTGGTCTGAGATGTCCAGTGATGCTTTCAAGTCCCAAATAATACCTTGTGAGAAAGGAAAATTTCTTCCATTCTTCTTCTGAAAGCCACTCTGATGGCAATTGCTAGCCATGGAAGCACAAGCCAGAGTGTATTTTATTTTGTCTTTTGTTAACAACACAGAGTTCAGCTTGCAAGTACTTGTTCAGTGAGTTCACGTGTACTGTACTTTTTGAGGGGAATTTGCACCCAAAACCTCACACAGCGTCAAGTAAAAGTTACACACTTGATGACTGGCCAATTCCTGCAAGTTACCAAGTTGCAACACCTCCTAATAGGTAAGAAATATAAAATATTAAAAAAAAAAATCAAGCTCTCAGGCAGCATTTCAAGCATCAGCAGTTGCACATCCTGTTAGAAAATGGGAGCCCTGTGTCACTGTGCTGCAGCAGTTCTAGGAAAGGGCAGAGTATCTGGCTGTCAGAACAAACAGATGGAGCATTACCTGCAGTCCCCTGTTTCTGCAGAAAGCTGTTTGGACAAGACCAGGGAGAACCCAAGGTGAGGTTGTGATCTCACTTTCCCTGATGACAGGCTGGCATCAAGAGAAGAAGAGGTCTGTGCCACAGCATCTCACAAAGCTTTCTAAGAACACTGCAGTCAGAATCAAACAGGACTAGATCACACTCTCTAACAGCAAATGCTGGAGTATCTCCTCCTGAACTGCATCTAAGCATTTTGGGGCACTAAAACATCTGGCCAGTTGAGCAACGCCTGCAACTGTGCTTTGTCCAGAAGCCAGCACAGGCTGTGTAGGGGTCAACACAAAGGCACACTGGTGCCTACACAGTCTGCACCAAGAAAGAGCTTGATGCTTCCAGATGCCTCACCTGGGATCAGAGATGACTGTGATGACAGCCTGGTAAAGTTCCTCTTCTTTTACTCTGCTCCAGTCCATGAGGATACCCATGCCCTTCGCCTGCACTCTGGTCATGATGTCGAACTGGTCCCCATAGAAAGGAAATCCCACCACTGGCACACCATGATAAATTGCCTCAAATACACCATTCATCCCACAGTGGCTGACAAAGGCTTTCACATTGGGGTGGCCTGCACGTAAAGAAACAGCAGCAGGTCAGTGCCTTCCATGTTGAAAGAGGGCTACCAGGGGCTACACACAGTGTTGATGTATGTTTAGGGAAAACCAGGCATGCTGAGCAGAGAGGATGCTACCCTTTGGGAACACACCTGGCTTTTGGCAGCCCAATACTCACTGAGTAGTGCCTGGAGGAGAAGAGATAGGAGCCAAGCAGCTTCAAGAAGGTGTTAGGTGAGAACCATGTTTTGTACAGATCAGACTCACAAGAAGCAACAGACTTGGACCCACACAGGTGCTGTTGTCCTTGTATGGCTTTGCTGTGGTTTGGGCTAAAGTCCAGGGATGTTGTTAGCAGCGCACACGTACACAGAACCCAGCCTTACCTAGCAGGTCGTTCTGGGGCAGCCAGCCCATCATCAGTGTATTCTCACCCAGGTTTCTTGGCTTCTGACCAAAGTATCTGTGGGATGAAACAGAGGAGGGGAAAAAAAAGGGAAGAGAAACACGCAGAGAACAATAATAAATTCAATCAGATCGAGAGATAGAAAGCAAATTCTATATTTTGAAATTAATCACCCCTCAACATTGGTTTTCATACAACTCAAGTTAAAAGGAATCCCATTCCCTCCTCACCTCCACACCACCCTTTGAGGGAGGCGAGCAAACGCGCCAGCCATCTTCTCCACCAAATCGCTTGGAAGAGCTCGGATCCCAATGCCAAAGGAGACAACAACTACACCTGCCTCTGCTGCTTCCACCCAGAGACGCAGACCCTGTGGGCAAAACACACACAGCTCCCTTGAAGTCTTGATGGACAAAGGCCCTTCCCACTCTTGCCTCTGTCAGTAGAAAGTTGTCTATGGAGAAGATGAAGCCAAATCCACCTGGAACACAAAGCCACACGATTTTCACCAGGCAACAAACTCTAAACTCACTGTCATTTCTGCACCCACCCAGGCAGAATTTACTTGAGCACCTGCTGGTCTTTGGAGCTTGCAGGGAGGTGTCCAAAACTTGCATTTCATAGCATTACTCCCTGCGCGGGAGGCAACACAACTACCCTTTGACAGGAAAAGTTCTGAAAACATAGGGCACATAGAAAAATCTGAGCAGAGAAGGAAACTGGAGTAAAAAGAGGAAGGCTATTTTCCCATCACCACTAAGACAGAAGACCAATATAACAGACAAAATACCACACAGTCAGGAACAACATTTTCCTAGAGATTTCCCACAAACTCTAAAAGGCTCCTGGAGGTGGCAGGTGGCTTTGCTGTCTTGCCAGGAGACTTCTACCCATCCTTGATAGCTACTTGCAAGCAGCAGATTTAGTTTTTGATCACTAGGCAGAGAGGTAGCTACAGATCCAGTAAAAACCACAGTTACGTGTCCTTCATTTAGAGGCTACATCTGATGCTGCATAAACAGATGTATATCTAGAACAGAGTCTGTACTTTCTTCAACCAAGGCCAAAAGGCAGCAGGGAGAAGAAATCAGCTACCACATCTGCTGTGGAACAAACACAGACTATTCCCTTTTATGTCAAGCTGGGCTGAGTCTATTTCTCTGTTATGGATTCTGTCCTGCTTCAGGTTTCCCATGTATCCCAGTCAGCAGCATTTTAGGGTGGTTTAATAAAATCTACCTTTGAATATGAATACTTCCTTGAAATAAGCATGTAGGAGAATACAAGTGGCAAAAAAAAAAAAATCTTTGTTATTAAAAGAGAAAAAGTGATTAATTCAGAATGTTAATAGCAGTCTATAGGTTAGGGGATCATAGTACAGAACAATTACAAAGCACATTTTAGTGTTACTCTCTGGTGATATTTTTCCTTTGTTGTATGCTTCAGGGACTCGAGCCTATCTTTGCAGAAATGCTTAAAATGCCCTAAACCAATCCAAGAATCAAAAAGTTTACAGTTGAGAGACTTTTGGTTTCTCTGTTCTCCTGAGTTTCACATGCTTTGAGAAGTACAACCACTGAAACTGCTACAGAAGAGAAAGTGCTAATTTTACTTTTCTAAATAAAAGTACAATGACTCACAAAACAGATGATTATGTTATCCATTATAAATGGACCTTAACATTCTGACTTTCAGAAACAGCATTAAAGTTGCTAGGGAAACATGGTTGACCACCAAACAGTCTCATTATCTCTCAAATGCATACCTCTATTTCACCAAATCCTAGTTAGAAGCACTCAAAAATCACAGTGTTTCAAATACGAGGAAATAAATACCTTAATTGCATAATGCTCTGTGGCCGAGAGGGCACGGAGTAAATGCACGCAAACCAATATGGTTTTAACGCAGATCTCATTTATTATTCAAACAGCAGAGGTTTTATACATTCTCGCATCCAGCTAGTAAGCCTGGATAGGTCTACTTCTTATAACAAAAAGCCATGTTACACATCAATTGGTTAATTCACACAAACTAAAGTTATTTTTAACTTGTTTTTCACCAAACTTGTTTTTTCTGCTAGCCTGTTTTTCTGCTAACTACTTTCTTTATCTAAACGGTTCCCACAGGAAAGCTTACAGGCATCGTTCAAAACACGGCTCGTCCACAATATGTCCATTTCTTTCTAAAAGTCCCACAATGCTCCAGTTCAGATGAGACATTCTTTAAGCTACACCTAGACCTACAGAGGCCCTTTCTTCTGTTAGCATCCTGTAACCTGGACACGGACACGCCTACCTGCTAGCATGACAGCCACCACCTACTGCAGGGCTCTGGACTTATCTCCATAATTCTTTCCTTAGGCGCCCTAGGATCTGTTCTGGAAGCTGTGAAGCACATGAGTAATGCCCTAGCAAACTACTCCCTTCTTTATAAGGCAGGTATATATGCAGGCAGGTTGGACCAAGCCAATGTTTTGCAAGAGCTGTGACACAGAGCTCTCTGACACAGCTTTTGGAGTACCCTATGTGCCTTTCATTACCTGCATGCCATGCCATACAGGAAAGGCTGACATGCATACACATCTGGAGAATTTCTTTCCTAAGGCACCTGATCTTACTTTTTCATTTTAACTGAAAAATATCGGCATCAATTAAAGGTGCCATCCGAGATCCTGACAGGCCCTTAATAATTTGAAAGTTGAAACCTTATCATCATTTCAGGCCTTTAGTCAGGACACCAGGACAGCTTCACTGCTCAAGTTTTATTATTCAGGTTTATTTCCCCCCAGTGTTTGTAGAAGTGGTAAGGCAATAAGAGGAATGGCAGACAGGTTCTGCTCTGTTCCAATACTGTCTTCAGGTGGAGGCTTTAAGAGCTCATCCCTCTGAATTTATTACTGGGATTAGTGAGGTATAGGCCAGAGAAAGCCTCTGGGATGCTTGAGTTTTCTCTCAGGGATGGATCTTGAGAAAAAGGGGATGATACCCCTCAGTTTAGTACACTTTGTAATTCTGCATGGAATTTGATGAAGGAACAAGGATAGTTATCCCCTATGGGTTCTTATGACTACAAGGTCAAGTGCAGAAATGTCCTGAGAGAAATAGGGTGAATGAGGAAATTCTGGATTAACATATATCAGTGATGAAGCAAGGAAGATTAATTGTTCTACCCATTTCTACTTCAGCATAGGAGCAAACAAACTACTCAAGACCCAGGAGCAACACTTCCATCTTAGGAACACCATTTTACTTGGACAGTGAAGCCAAATCCCAGAGTGGACAACTTAATTCTAAATCCTCTCCGCAGCCAAACAGCCTTCAGTGTTCTGTCTCCCTGATGCACCCACAAGCACCAAAACACAGCAGCTTTCCAGACTCCTGGAACATTAGAACTTTTACAAGGTTCTTCAAAAGAAGATCTGTACTGAATAACTCCCTCAGTTAATGTGCAATCATAGCTCAAAGCTTTCCTGCACTTACCACTGGAAGGGGCTTTGCAGGCTCAGCGAGGATCCCCCCTGTGAAAATGACATGGGGGAGTGTTGGACGGGGGAAGTCTAACACCACATCATTACACAGGAAGAAAAGACTAGTTCCATGAACAAGATCCAACATGGATGTCTTGGGCTCCACCCTATGCTTCTCCATGAGACGTTCAAACTTAGGCAGGATGACCAGCTTTGTAGCCACACGAGTGATCATGTAGACTAGAAGATTCCAAGTCCTACCAAAGAAGCCCATCCTGTCTGTCATCAGAGAATTGAATTCAGGGACATAGGCAATGGGGGAAGTTGCCCCAATTTCTGCTGGAAACCAGAAACCTGTGGAAATCACAGCATATTTGACATGTAGGATGTGGGCCAGGATAAATCCGCACATCTCATTGGGGTCCACCAAAAGCAGGTCAAAGTGCTCACACTGGAGATTCTGCAGAAGGGTAGAGTTTCCCAGTACTAGGTCACAGTTTTCCAGGTACTTCTCTAAAAATGAAAACATCTCCAGAGAAGTCATCTTCCCTTGAAAGACACGCTTTATCTTCTCCTGCACCCAGGCATCTGCACTCTCTGTGCTGAATTTGCCCCAGTACCTCTGCACACGGAAGCCAGGCAGGTAGGTTTCCACATCCCGACCTTCATGAAGGAGTAGCACGGGGTCATGGCCCCGGTCAGTCAGTGCCTCTGCCACTCGCATGAAGACTCGCAAGTGGCTGTCAAAGACTATGGTGGGCATGATCAGCACCTTGGCACAGTGAGATGGCTCCAGAGTGAATGCAGTCACTAGGAAGAGAGCAGCAGGGCACAGTAGCACCTTCAGCATCTTCATCACTGCAGGGAGAGAAACATGCTATTAATGTAGTATGAAATGCTCTGTCCTTCACTTGGGCAACTAACAGCTGTGATTGTAGCTTCAAGCCAGCAGTTCATGATGTGGGAAAGGACAGCAGTCTGGAGTTCTTCACTGGGGAACATCCATCCCCATCCACCCTGCCTTCCCCTGAAAAAAAAAAACACCACCAAAAAAAAAAAAAAACAAACCACAAAAAAACCCAAAAACCAAAGCAAAACAAAACCCAAAACAAACAAAAAACTCAACTAACCAACAAACAAACAAAAAAACCAACAACCGAAGTTAGATATAAGGGTGTATGAGGAGAGTTTTCCAGAAAACCTCTTCTCTGTGCTCCTAAGGCTCAAAAACTAGCAGACTGGCTTGCAAAGAGTTAGAGGGAGAGTGGCTGAAGGAGCTCTGCTGGGTCATAGCACCAGCAGTCCTTGCTGCTCAGTCCCTGGTTACCGCTACGGAACCAGCTCAACTGGATTTCATTTCTATTTCTGTCCAGCCAGAACAGCTGGTTCCCTCTGAGCCCTTGATGTCTGTGCAAGCTCTCAGAAGGACCTGCAGAGCTTGGTGGGAATGCCAAGAGGTATGCTCTGGCTTTGGCCCTCACATGGCTGGCAAGGCACCCTGCTCAGCACAGACAGGGCAGGAGCAAATCCAGGTCACAGCAGGACCTAGTCAGAGGAACCATAATCCCTGAGAGCACAGCAGGGGTCTGGACAGAGACCTGCTCCACTATGGATCAGTCATGGGAGGCTCCAGGGAAAGGGCTGGAAAGAAAAAGCAGGCGCCACGATACTCATCCACTGGAAAGAGGCAAACCCAGAAAGCAACCCCAAAGATAACATGCAACACCCATGGCACACTGACGCCCCTTAGTCACACTCCTAAAGCCGTCATCCCCTCCTCAGTTTGGTGAAACACACAACATTTCTGTTGTGTAAGGGATGTTGCTACATCACTGGAAGCAAATGCGCCTCACCCACACCTAACATTATTTTGGGAGAAGAATTACATGATAATTATTTGGGAATAGTCAGAAGCAGAGTCGTTTTCTGAGGACCCAGTTCAGACATGCTAGGAAGTGGGGGGGAAGGGAAAGAAGTTACAATGGGAACAATTGGAAGGATTTTGGATGGCCCCACACACTAAGACCTGGAGGTCTTCAGGGACATGGTAGAGTAGGATTTGGTACAAGATTTCCTGGCACAGATCAAGCCTCTACAGGAGTGCTTTATCAATTAAGAGGCGGGAAAGGAAGTCACAGACAAGATCCTGCTAAATACAATCTTCAGACCACTCTCAGCAGCTGGGCATCTCTGACCAAACCAAGCAGGTAAAAGTGCAGACATGGGAGAGTAAAAGCATCCTATTCTTCCTCCATTGCTTTCCTGTCCCATATGAGGACAGGACACAGGAGAAAGAAACAGCAGCTGCTGGTTGGGACCCTCCCCTGTTTGAAAGGCAACTCTTACTAGTGCTTGGACTCCCACCCTTCCTGCCCAGGATCAACCATGTGGCTGTGCCTGCAGGAGTGGTAAGAAACATGAGAAACACTAATAGATACCAAGGGGGTCGTTTGACCCACACAGCAAGAGCTCCATGAGAATGGAGACAAAGGTGACAGGCGGAGAGAAGACAGCAAAAGCTCTGCAAGGAAAGTAAAGATCTGCCCAGCATCCTGTCTCCCTACCAGAAGGACCAGGCTGGCCTGTGACAAAGTGTTGGTCACAACAGAGCTACAGCCCACAAAGTCGGTCTGGTTCTCAGCTTACTTGAGAGGCCCCGAGGGAATTTATCTTGTTCAATGCCAGAGAAGGTAATGCATTTGGCTATGACATTGAGCAGCAGATCAAGAGCACATGCCACTTCCAGGAAATGAGGGAAGGATGGCAGCCACGTACTCCTGGTCTTCTCAAGGATGGCAAGGAGCTCAGGACAGGAGCAGGTATAGGCTTGTCCTGAGGCACCTGGGTCATACACACACGTAAGTATGCTGAGAAGAGTAGAAGAGGTTTTATGTGTGGGATAGGGTGTTTTCTCATTGGGCAACAAGTAAAAGGTGAAGAAATAGTGCAGGTGAAAGGAATAGACATTTAAAGAAAAAAAATTGTCACCCGTCTTCAGCAAGGACCATGTTCTGCCACGGACCTATGTGCCAGGCATCACTGTGACCCTCAGCTCAGCCAGGACCCTCTGGGGGCTACAAAAGTCAAAATGTCAATCTCAGCCCTCAGGTCAGAGCCAGATGCTGACACAGTGAGACCTGCAAACTGCTCTTGACAGCTTCATCCTTTCCAACATCAGGAGGAATCCCTAAAGGTGCTGGCTCAGGAACCTCTTCTCCTTGGCCAGGCAATAAGGGAGGCTGTAAATCTTCTTCAGCAGCAAGAGGATGCCAGGCTGCAGGAAGAGACCTTTTTTCCTACCCCAGCTCAATACCACTAGAGACAATCTCTGCTCTGTCCATACCTGGAGAGGTACCCTGGCCACAGTTTCAGCCCTAGAGCTGTGCTGGATACACCAGGCATATCCCTGATTTTTAGTGCTCCTGGGGTATAATGAAGGCATAAGTACCAGCACAAAGGGCAGTACTCTGCTCTCTGTCCCTTGTTCAGCAGCTAGTCACTGTTATGATCTCAGGTTGATAGCAAAGGGGAAAGAAGTCCCAGACCTAGACAAGGGCTAAATGGCCCAGATGAGGGAAGGCTCAAGTCCACTTGCTCAACTCCCTGCTTTACCTTAGTGACAATGAACAACAAAGCTGCTTCATGAGCTTTGCAGCAGGTTCCTCCAGCCAGGGCAGGTGCTGTGGTCAGTGCAGCACCACTCATAGCACGGGCCACCAGCTCAGCCCAGCTCTCTGGCTATGAGAGCTCAGCTGCCTGCATCCACTGCAGTCTTCAGTAGAAACCTTCAAAAAATCTGGCCATGGGAATGCAATTCTGTGGGGAGGTGAATTCACAACTTGTGCAAAGTCTGAGTAAATGACAGACCCCGCACTAGACCTGAGAACAGAGTAGACAGAACCACCTCCTCATTTGTGATCTGGAAGTCCTGGGCTAGTGGCTAAATCACATAAATATTGCAAAAATAACCCTGTCACTGCAAGGAGAAGGCTTGTGAAGACAGACCCTTCCCTGTTTTCGTGACAATGCTTGGTGAGGCCATGCTAACTGGCTGATCTATGCAGAGAAATCCCCTCAACATCACAGTTAACACTGGTAGCCAGAGTCAGGCTTCAAGGGAACTGTTATAAAAGCCCGTGCCACAAAGGCTTTCAGTTTCACCATTGCAGCACACAGAGCAGAGCAGACACCTCAATAAGAGCAGAACCAGAGCCTGCTGCAGGGGGAAGTGAGACTGCCACTGCAGGCAGCAGCAGCATCTCCCCCTGCCCTGCACACCTGGCCACACTCAGCTGCCAGGAGTTGGCTTTCAAACCCATAGCAATGGATTGACATAGAAATGGGAGGCAGCAGAAACGGAGCAGAGAGAGCACAGCCTCTGAAACTTCCCTGAGAAACCTCTTGCCAGGCTGAAATTTGCCCCATGATTTTACTCTGTTTAACACATTTGACAGATTACAACCGGACAGATTACAAACGGAAAACTACATCAATTAATTTAAGTGAAATAACTGAACAGCTACAGCTCTAACTTAATTCAGGTGCCTTCTATAAGGTTGAAGTACTAAAACCTCTGACAGCAAGCAGTCTAGGCAGAGAACTCCACAAAGAAAGGGCAATGAACAGGTTCAAGTGTGAGGACTCTGCTGTTTACATCTCTCCCTCTCCTACAATATTTTGTATTATCTTGTTCCTGCCAAGGGCCTGGAAGGCCATATCCATGGGACTGAATTATTTCCCCTCCTGCATCCTAGTCTCTATGCAGCTTTTGCCCATAGTAAGAAATGTTTTCACTGCAAACTTCTCAGGTGTTAACCAAAGCAGCAGAATTAATTTAAAACCAAAAGCAAAGACAGCTTCCCTTGGATGCTCAAAGCTCTTCCTGGAATAAGATACTAAAGTTTGCCTGTTCTCTTGACTATAATCAAGAAAAGCCAGGACCATCTGCTACCATCAAGTTGATGGCAGCCAACCTAGTTGTCGCTAATTTATGGAAGACTCCATGCAAACAGGCAGGTATGGCAGCTCCAAGAGCAGTTTTGTCACTGCAGAAAGATATCACACTACAAGCAGGAGCTGCCCAGGGGAATCTCTAATAAAAACCTAAAAGATACAATACTGTGCAAATTAAACTTAATAAAGTACAGGTTAAAGTAGGAAAGTCTAACCATAAATCACATCCAGCCCAGTGCTTGGCAACTTTCTGTGCTCTTGTTTTGGTTTATCACAGACTCCTGCTTCGCCAGAGTCACCTGGGTAAATAACACTAATATTAAAACACTAATATTAGCATTATAGTGTACTAATATTAGTATTACAATTTACCAATATAGTATTAATATTTTAGGACAGAAAAAATGAGAAAGAAAAAAAGCACTCCCCTTCAAATGTAAGCATCTACTGGCAGGCTACGACCACAAGGTTTTGAAAATATTGTTTGCACACGGAGTGAATAGTGCACAGGTGGCCTGTTCAAAGCAGCCTACCTAACATTTTTCTTTCTACATATTTATGGCAGACCATTACAAATACAGAGAATGAAGAAATTCCAGACCCCCAAAGGACCAAAGAGAATAACCACAGCAGTGATCAAGTCAGCATCAGAATAATCCATTACTTTGCACCACATTGGTGCTACTGCTGCCACAAAACAGCATCAGAAGTACTCTGGCTGATCTGTTTTGGACAAAGATTGATGTTCCCAATCAATTCCAAACTTTTGGGACCTTGGACCATTTTCAACATCCTTCTTGTCTCATTAGAGTTATATGGAGAACGGGCAAGGTGGGAATCTGTGGGTCAGCAGTCCATAGGTCACTGTCAGGGAATCACAGTATTAAAGGAAATACTGGTCCATAACAACTGAGAAAAGAAATAAAGCTCTGTATCTCAGCTTGTTGCAGCACTTGAAACTACACACATCTTCAAGAACTTGAGCTGGGGGATGGTGTCAAACACCACACATCTAACAACCGACCTAGCCTCTCATCATACATTAAATCTGTCTACATGGTAAGATTTCCCTCATTCCATACTCACAGGCTTCCTGTTTGTCTTCTGAAAGGACAAGAGAGGGTTTGTGACACTAGGGTACCCTGCAATAGCAAGTTCTTCCAGATGACCTTTTCCTCTCAGTTGCAAGACCAGCAGCTCATATGAGACTGTGCTCCTTGTAAGTAGTCTGAAGTCTGTAGTGTGGCAGCATGTCAGAACATAATTTGTAATCCCTGGATGCAAGAGACAGAACGGCTTGGGGCCGTATCCAAATAGTCAGGTGAGACCTCAGAGTGAGGGCACATGACAGTGCAGTGCACTTTTTGGTGTTACGTTTGTACAGTAAGGTTGAAGAAGTTCTTCAGATTGCAGAGAAAACTGGAGAGATACAAGTGGACCAAACTTCAGAGAAACAGTAAAGAAGAGTGGGGAGGAAAAGAGTCTCTGCATTTACTGCCCTTTCATTTCAGATTCTTTCTGCAGAGAAGCACCACGTTAAAAGAAAAACTATTAAACACCCCAGAAGATTGTGAAATGTTGTGTAGAAAGCACTGGGAACTGATAAAGTCCTGACAGACAAGTCTGATCACATTTGACAAAGTTACAGGAGTAGAGAAGCTAGGGGTGAGTCTTATCTTGAATGAAACAATTGACGCCCTCATGTGAAAAAACAAAACAAAAAAACCCACAATCAAAGCTAAGAGCTCCTTGGCTCCGAGCACGCCAGAGGAATGAGACCTGGCTGAGCTGCCATAAACAAAGGTTGAAGAGGGACGCATAGGAAGAGGAGGCAGAACAGGAGAGGGAAGACACTCCCGAGATGTAATCTCCTAAAGGAAGATGAAACTTACACAAAAGCTCTCTGAACCTGTCAAGGCTCTGGCCCTACGCATTGAAGCAGATGCGTAACTCACGCCCATCAGCAGCCTCGCTGAAGGGACCCAGCCTGCGCACACGCGTCCAGGCGAGCCGGGGCCAGGCTGACAGCCGGGAACTCGGATAGCTTCCCTGTCCCCGTCCCCGGGCAGTGCTCGGGTGCCTCTGCCATCAGCCCGGGAAGCGCAGCCCAGCTCCGCAGCGCTTACCGGAACAAGCCTGGCACCCACCGCCCTCCGCTCACACCGAGCCCCCCGCCCGCACGCCGGCGGCCCCGCGGGGTGGAAGGGCCCTCCCCGCACAGCAGCCGGGCAGGACAGGGCGGCGGCGGGGCAGCGCCGCAGCTGCGGGGCCGAGAAGCCGCCCCGGCGGGACGGGTTGAGGAGCAGCAGCCGCAGCTGCTGCTGGGTCGGGTCCTCCCGGGCCGCCAGCCCCGGACCCTCCGCGTGGTGCCGGCACCCACCTGCAGCGAGTCCCGCCGGAGCGCGGCCCGAGTGAGAGTCGCGGCGGTGCGCGAAGCGGAGGGAAGGAGGGAGGGATGTAGCCACCAGCCGCCCGCCTTCCCCTTTCAGGCCGGCGGGCGCGGGCGGGGCCGGGCGGTGCAGCCCCGGCCCACGGGCTGCACCCTGGGCCGAGCCGAGGCGAGCCCGGCGTTGTGGCTCGGAGTGAGAGCGAGTGAGGGGCTGGGGGCACGGACACCTCCACCTGCCGCCCCGGAGCTCGAGCAGGCAGAGGGGCAGCGCCCGTCCGCTGCCGCTTGTGCCCCCGGCCAGGCCAGTGCGCCTAAAGGGCGTCACAGCATCTCTCCAGTGGCCTCTCCTGGGCCCTACTCGGACACCCCCAGGGCCAGGACCCCCGTGAGGAGGGAGTTAGGAACACCTTAGTCTGGGAAATGAGGGTGCACAGGGGTATTGCAATGTGAGGGACAGTGTTCCAGGGGACCCATGCAGGGACTTGCCAGAGAGGGAGGTCCTGTTGGTCCAGTTCCAGCACTAACCACAGCTGAAACTGCACCAGTGTTGCACAGGGAAACCAAAGTATTCCTCTACACCAGGACAGCAGCAGAAAGCAGGGATGGAGGTTAAGCCTGCCTAGAAGCTGCAAAATCTTGTGAAAGGTGTAGTTTTTCCCAGGAGTGTCAAGCGCATAGATTTGAGTCTCACAAAGCATTTCCCACCCCAGCACTTGTTGCTCTTGCGTAGTCAGGTGCTGATCTCCAGCGAGGCTAATGACACTCTCTGCATCCTCTGCTGAAACGTCAGCTAAGGTTACACCATCTCCTACAACATTATGTTCAAGGTGGAAGCTGTGGCAAAGAGCATTGGTTACAGAGCAACTGGAAGCCTGATGGACCTGGTGATTCATCCCAACCTTTCCATAGAGGTATAGCACAAGGAGCAAAATTGAGCATTACAGCACTCAAGGTCTCCACAAGGCCCTACCTATTAGCATGTTTCTTTTCCTTGCACACATGATCACAGTGGAGGAAGAAATCTAAGAGTTTACAGAAATTACTTATTTTAACCAGGTATATACAGGATTTTTCAGTTATGCCTGTTCTTTCTTGTTCCCATATGCTGGTGCTTCTTATCTGGTCAGCTGCTATATGGCTAATTTTGCAGCAATATTTGAGAAGAACTCAATACTCTAGTGGAAAGGGACTTGAGCATCCTCAGTTTATCTTGGTATACACAAATACTCTTCCAAATTCCTTACAGTCACTCAGACACCCGCCCAGGTCCCCTTTCACTTCTGAAGGTCTGTCACATGACCACAATCATGTAAATAAGACGACAAGTGAATTTAGACAGATGAAGACAGTGCCATGTTACCCCCAGCACTGGTACCCTCCCTTTTCCCACCCGCTATTTCCTATCTTTAACTACCAGATCCACTCACTACAAAGGCAGCAATCTTTATTTTATGACACATCAAATTCACACTTTAGACTTTTTTAAAAACCCCAAAGCATAGAAGTATTTAAAAGAGTTCCAAACATAAGTTCCAGATAAACAGAAAATAAGACGGCAAATGACACACAAGATGACATTTAAGTCCTCACGTAGAAAATACTCTTCCCACCTTCCTTTGGCCTCTAACCTTTATTTTCTTTAAATAACCACACTCTCCTGGGCCCCTCTGCACTGTAGCCTTGAATCCAGGCACCACAGTAATTGTGCAAGCCAGAGGGAAAGACCTGAAAAATGCTCATTTGGAAAAAGCTGCTGCTCATGTACATGGGGGTGGCTCATCAAGTCTCATCCAACCATCAATTAGGTGACGCTGCTTTGCACACTAATGTAGCTTCCTGTAACAAGGCTGTTCTCATTGGCAGCCTTTAGGGAGGGAATGGAAACATGGAAATCAGGCCCTGCACTGCCTCTCTCAGTGGCTGGCAGTTTCACCACACAGAGTAAGCAGCTCTCACAGCCCACTACTCCGTTTCCAAACAGGTACTACCATTGTTCAATTCACACTGGCTGTGGGCTCAGCCAACTGCTCCACTAGTTAACCTGAACCACCTAACAGGAGGTGAAGTATTTGGGGGAACCATTTTCTACCAGATATAAGATGCACTGTAAGGAGGCAGCAACACAACTGGAGGGAAAGCAAGCCTGCCCCTCAGCAGCAGTAAGCCTCAACTAGTCTCAGTTTTGGCTGCAAGTTTTTGAACTTGTGGCTCCCCATACTGAACACATACTTATAGCTCACACTTCAAACCTTACCACACCAGGCTTTATTTGCCTTAGTTATAACGGGAAGCTGGCATTTTACTTCTAAAGAGGGATTTAACAGATGGAAAACAGCTCAGAGCAAGTTATCCAACCCAGAAAAGAAATTTAAGGCATTAATGATACATTCATATTGACTCCTACCAAGCTGCAGCTCACACTACTGGCAATGAGCATAAGCTGGCACATTACATGTTCAGAGAGAACAAGGAGTAATGCCATGGCAGTCAGAGCCTCTGAAACAAAAACACAGCAAAAACCAAAGCTGGAAAGAGGGCTTTATCTCCTCTGCCTCCCTACCCATTCCCACCAACTAAAACATCACAACCTCCATGCAGTCAAGTTTCTGCACAACTCCACTCCCCAGCTACACTCGTAAGGAAAGTGTTGACAAGATTGCCACAGCTGCACTACAGACATTGGTCTTTCTGCCCCCCCATCTTGCAACTGCAAGCAATACTGTTACTCAACTACTAAGATGTATTTAGATGCTGCTTCTCCAAGTACTCTGGTTAGTAGCCTCAACAGGAGTGCAAGGAAGAGGAAGGTAGGTATTTATTGCAAGGTAAAACCATAAAGGAACACAGAAAAGAGGAACCCTGTCACACTGCAAGTGTGAATTTGAAATGTCAGTTGGCATTGGGGATTACAGCCAGAGAGCTTGAATCAGTTGTTCTTACAGTAACTAGTCAAAGGCAAGTTACAATACTTGCCTTTTCACAGGTACCAGATTTAAACTGGCTGAAAAAGAAATGGGAGGTTAAAATACAGGAGAATGATTTGTTTTTCTTCTACTACTTGGGCAGGAAACCAAAACCAAAAATCACTGTCAGCCTTTTAAAATAAGACTGTAGAAAATATAAACCTCAGAGGTCACTCTGGTGGTGCCAGTAACACCAGCTCAAGGATGGTTTCAAATTAGGGGGCTAAACCAAAATTAGAAATAAAAGGGGGAAACATCCAGCCATTCTCCCACATCCCTACACTGGAGCTGCCTGTCCCATAATGGGCTAGGGGAGGTAGCATTCCAGGCAGGCTTGATATCCATGATGTTCACATGCCCTCCAAGATGTTCTGGTGAGCCAATGGTTTATGAATTCCAAAGGAAACATTCTCAGTCACTTTCAAACTTGACGGAGTTGACTTGGGTTGATATAGTGCCCCCACGGTAGCTGCCTCGTTTTTTCTTTGTCTTCTCATGGCGGAAAGATTTGCCTTTAGTGTATTTCAGGATATTATTAGCCTTCTCACCCCAGTCACCAGCTGCTCCTTTCTGTGAGGGATGAAGGGGGAAAAGAAAAAAGAAATTCAAGTCAGTACCCAAGAGAGTAAAGGCAACACTTTGCAATGTACCCTACCCAGCGAACATGAGTACATTAACATGGGAGCTGATACTGCTCTCCCATGCACCTCCTGCCACTGCTCACATGCTTCTTAACAGCTCCTCCTGGTGGAAAAAGTTCTCACCAGAAACACTCCCCACAAGCACACCAAGGCTGCTCTGCAGACATGTACTTGCAGAGACTGAATGTTACCACTCTGGACCCTACCTAGCCCTACCTTTGCTTCAAATGAGTTATCAGCAACACGGGCATCCACCTCAATCTCTTCTTCCCTTACACGGCGGAATGGAGAGGATGCCTGTTGAGAAAGAAAATGAGACAGTAAGCACAAACAACCAAACACACAACATTCCCTTAGTGACAGTCTCCTTCCTTGCCCTGCAAATACAGAGACCTGTTCACAGCACCTCAATTTTTAAGTGTTTCTCAGATTCATGACTCTTTCCCTTCTTCAGATCAGGCAGCTCAGGGATGCTCCTGTGCAAGCATATCCAATCAGCTTTTGCCAGAATAATACTATGCACATAAGTGTGTGCATAGTATTATTAGCACCCTCCCCCTATGGTTCTCCAGAAAAGGTTTAAGTGCTTGAGGAGGGAATAAAAATACAAATAATCCTGTGGGCCCGACCTCCCACAAAACCACCAAACAAGCCTAGTTGTTTAGGAGACAGATGCCTCTTCGGCCAGTTGCCATAGTCCACCCTCACTCACCCGTTTCACCTTGGGAACTGTGTGTGGTGTTTTGGCTTTGATCTTTGCTTTTTTACTGTGTGGCGTCTCTGGCTCCTGAACATCTTCCCTCTTCTGTTTCTTCCCGATTGTGCCTGTTAGATGTACAGCAGCAAAACTATAAAGAGAGTAACTGCAGTGCTGGGAAAGGTAATGGCATCCCTCCCCCAGAAAGCAAACCCAGTGTTGACATCGGTGTGACAATTGGCCCCTCCATTACTTCACCCAGAAAACAGACTGCTGTACCAGACACTAACAGTCATTTTGGATCAGCAAGGATCTTCTCATCCTATCCTAACGGATAAAATAATTTTATGGAATAGGGTACCTGTATATTAATGATTTTGCATACTTGAGAGTTCTGTTGGTCAAAGTTTGCCAGGTTTTGGAGTCATACCATATGCACTTGCACACATCATTAGGGCATCACTAGTTTTCCTCCTGGAGGGTTAAAGATTGAGATTGTGCATTGCGGCATCAACTGTGGTGTCCCACTCCACATGGACAAGGTCTGCCAGCAGTCCACTTTGCTGTCACTAAATCCTGTGCATGCACAGATGGCAACTGGCAACAGCTATACAGAAATGTGCTTCAGCATTACCACAAATTCTACTGCCAGCAGCTATGCAATACAGACCAAAAGGATTCCGCCAAATGCAAAACTAGCCCTTCCCTCAGTACTGCACCAAATGGCATAATTCAGTAACAGAGATTAGACTGAGTATTCTTTAAGAAAGTCTTCCATTCATGTTTAGCTCTGTAACACTGCCTGACAGACCCACTTCCCAGACTGTAGGTAATAATACCTCCATTAACTTTTCCGGTTTCTTCTTCAGAGCTACTTTCACTGCTACTACTACTGCCACCAGCTGGCTTAGACTTCATGTTGTTTGCTGCTGTTGAATAGCTTTTTGCTTTCTCTGTGGAGGCTGTGGCCTTAGAACCATTCTGTACTCCTTTTACTGCCTTTTTGGGCTTCCCATCCTCTTCACTAGAACTATCTGATGAGCTGCTGCTACTACTAGAAGCAGCCGCCTTCTTCCCCACAGTTGCTTTTGCTGCCCCTGTAGATTTAGTGGCTGGTTTCACTGCTGGCTTCTTTTCTTCTTCACTGCTTGAGCTATCAGAGTCAGATGAGTCTGCTTTGGGAGCTGGAGTAGAAGGTTTGGACACTGGCTTAGTTACTTTGCCAGGTGATTTAGCTGGGGGGGCTTTCTTCTTCTGCTTCTTCTCATCTTCAGAACTGCTGGAGCTGCTATCTGAATCAGAGCTACTTTGTGCTTTCTTTGTGGCAGCTTGTGACTTCTTTGCTGCAGGGGTTGCTGCTTTAGTTGTGGGCTTCACAGGAGCTGCTTTCTTGTCAGAACTATCAGAATCTAGAATGGAAAGAAAAAAAAACAATCAAGGCTAAGTCCCATTCCTTCAACAGAAAGCTAACATGCATATTTAATGTTGATACACAGTGCAGAGTGTTTGAAACAACACTGCAATGGGTATTCCTGTCCAACCACACCCTTCCACCCTGTCTAGAAACACAGAGATCTGAGCAAGATCAACACGCATGTAGAAATTCTCCTTTTCTCCTTCCCCAATACCTGAGCTGTCCGAGGAAGAACTGGAGTCTTTCTTTGCTTGTCCAGGCTTGACAACTACTTTTGCTGCTTTAGAAGTATTCTTTACCACAGGTTGTTTAGCTGGGAGCTTACTCCCTACCTTCTTTTTGTCATCTTCAGAGCTGGAATCTAACAAAAAAATTGTTTTTAAGTTAGCAGTATTTCTGAACACTTTATCAGCAGCAATCAAAAACTTGACTATTTTGATAGAAACTAGGCCACAAAACCAGACAACACAATGCCTGACACTCACTGCAGTGTCACACAATCTACTGCTAACTGTTCACAAACAGACAGGCCTCTGCCACCCACCATCCCTGCTGTGGCACCAGAGATGTTGAGATACACAACAGGAGCACCTTGAACTTGGAGGAGAAATGTAGCACAGAGGAAATTTATGTGGGAAATACAGCCCTGCAAACCTTAAACCTGATCAACAGGAGCTACAAAGCACACTGCCACCATTTCTGTGGTCATGTGAGAAGAAGGTATCTTTTGAGCCTATTTCGAACTTCATATGGTGGTTACGTTTCTGTTTCAGAAACTTCTCCCAAACACAATGGAATAACAGAAACCAAAAATCTTAAGACACAGATCCTCAAAACATTTAACCATTAACCTTCCTGGAGAAATCTAATACGTGATTCCCCACCCTTTCCATCCAGCAGCATGAAGACCTTTCTGCATTTGCCACTGGTCTTGTTGTCTCATGGTCAGACTGCACTCTGCATAGCAGGCTGCTGTTTTTCTATTTCACATCTTGTTAGCCCATACACTACAGATCTCAGCAGATACATCGTTATACAGCAATCTGGCCATTAAAAACATTAACATAAGAGAATCAAAACGTTATTTCTTGAATTACCTGAGTCACTGTCAGAACTGGATTTAGCCTTCTTGCTAGCCACAGCTTTGTTTTGGGGGCCAGGAATTGCTTTAGCTACCACGGCTTTGCCTGCAAAAGCAAGTCAAAAATTAACAGGCCACATCCACACCAAACCTTTGTCCCAAGACATAAACCTTTCCAGATGTCAAAAAGCTCCATTCTCGGTGTACCAGATACTCTCCAAGTATCTTCTCAGTGAACCAGCCAGCAACTGGAAGCCAAGCAAGAACCTGTCTTATTCCCACTAAACTAGATCCTAATGACTTTTAAAACCACCAGGTGTAAAGTAATCCAACCTGCATACAGTTCAGATCCACAAGTTGTACAGTGTTGTTTGGGTGGCCTTCAAATTAATCAGAAGCTTCCAGAAAAGCAAACAGCAACACAGACCAAAGGGAAATGGCCTTTTCAAGGAAACCAGGACATTGCCAAAACACTGTCAGCTCCACGCAGTACTTCCTCTGCAGCTTCCCCCTCTCACAACGTACCTGCTGCTGCTCCCTTTGGGGGCACCTGCTCTGCCTCATCACTACTGTCTGAAGAGTCACTGCTCTCAGCCTTTTTTGCAGGAGCCTTGGCAAGGCCTTTCTTTGTCTGCATTCCCTGAGGAGGTGGTACTGCACTGTACTGACCTATGAAGAGAGACACAGCATTCAGATGTCTGCACGATAATGTGAGCAGCACATGAGATGTTTGCTGCAGATAGAATAAAGCACTTTTATTCGGTTTCATTTGTTCCCCTTCCGTAACTACAACCAAACACACTAGCTTATAATTTGAAAGGTTCTACCCACCCCACTGCTAACTTCCGGTTTCTACTGTGAGTTTAACTCTCCTCCTGGGGTTCAGCTAACCAACCATCTCTGCAGAAGTTTCCTCTGCATATTTACAAGAACAGGAGCTTGTTGCCAAACTTTTCCAGAAAAGAAAACAGATATGTCACTTGTTCATAATTTTCATTTACTGCCTTCTCAAATTCTCTGGTTAGAGCATCAGACTGACCTTTGATTATTTAACCTTCCACTCACACCACCTCTCTACTGGAACTGTAAAAACATTATACCGCACTGACCAGAGCCCATTTAGTCCATCAGCTGGACTACAGCTGAACAGCCTTGGATACTTCACAAAAAAGAAACCCTAAAAAAAGCTTAAATTGATGCAGATACAGAATAATCATAGAATCAGCCAGCTTGGAAAGGGTCTCTGAGATCATCAAGTCCAACCCATGGTCACTAGACCATGTCACTAAGTGCCACATACAGTCTCATCTTAAAAACCTCCAGGGACAGAGAACCAAACCACTTGATATTTACTTCCCACATCCTGGCACACAGGAAACATGCAAAGAACGAGGCTATCCAACAGGCAAACCAAAGCAGGGCACCACAGTCTCACTCCCTATCCTTTGCTGCGGGAGGAGCTGAACTGTAAGCCCAGCCCAAACAGCACACCTGAAAAGAGCTGCTGTATCTCTGGTTCATGTTACCACCACCAGCACCTGGAACCTTGTGTGCAGCAGGGCTTGCCTGTGCCCCACGTGCACTTCTCCCAGGACAGCAGGACTACCAGGAAGTATCCTCCCACACAGCAGCAATGGTATTCAGTACATACCAGACTTTGGCTTTTGTTTTGCATGTGGCTTTTCATCATCTGAGCTGTCAGATGAATCCTCACTACTGGAACTTTCCTTGGCACGTTTGTTTTTCCCTGGACATGCTTGAGTGGCTGGAGGTTTCTGCAGAGGTGATTTCTTGGGAACAACCTTAACATAAGAAATAAACATTAAAAAAAAGAAAGTTGCAGACATCTTGTGGGGGCAGCTGGATGTGGATTTTGTTTAACTCCACACCTCACTCAAGAGAGCAAATTCTGATGACAAAGAGAGATTAATAAATATTCTCAAATACAAATTTTGGGAAACACATGGGCATTATTATCTCTCTAGCCACTCTTCTACTGTTTTCTGCTGCATGAACCCCTAATGAGGAGCTCCTCTTGACAAAGGGGCTCAGAACTGACTGAAATGGTAGCAACTGCCACATGATTATTTTTGTGTTGAAGAAAACATTTTTAAATACTCCCTAGTGGAATATTTAAAGTTACAGTCAGCCAAGCACAAAAATTCATGCCAAAGTGAATATATAATGGAGAATACGGTTATGATACAATGAGATATTTTCCTGTAACAGGATGGAACAAAAAAAGCAGTAAGGAGCTAGTAGGAAAGAATGTAGTGCATGGAAAGTTAGAGGTATGAGAAGCAGGTATAAGCGATATGCTGACCACAGCACCTATATACTCTGTGCTTGCAAGATGATACACTCGGTCTTATTAGACTTCTACAGTGTTCATGAAGTTTTTCATGGTCTAATTTACCTTTTTTGGTGCAGCCTTTTCATCATCAGAATCTTCACTACTGCTGCTACTGCTTGCTGCTTTTCCATTGACAACCTTGGTAGCTGCCTGGGCAGCTTTACTTCCTTTTGAGAGAAGTACAAAGGAACATTACAAAACATGCCATGGCAGATGAAGGATAATTACATTGAGCAGAAAGTATCATAGAGAGAAAAGAACATAGGAAGCCAATAGGGCAGATTAAGATAGTACTGCAAAACTGTTGGTTTATCCTACCGCAAGCTTAGAGAAAGTTTTCTGAAAACTGTCTCTTCTAGCTGATGGGACTTTCCAGGACTAAAGGCTTTTTGAGGGGAAGACACTAGCAAAAGCAAAACTTCAGCAGTTAAGGCTGCTGCCTACAGTTACCTATTCAAACAACAGAAGATGTCAGAAGCAGACTGAACTGGAGTGCAAATGGCAGTGACAGCAGATTTTCAGACTGCTATATTAATACATCTGTCTTTGCATGTATTTTTGCTTTTGTATATTTGCTTTACAGTCCCCAGCACTCCTCCCCTGGCTTTTTCGGTTTTGCACTTTGACGTGTGATACACAATAAGAGGTACCCGATTTAGGTGTTGCTGGTGTTGGTGGCTGTTTCTTTGGTGCTTCTTCATCTGAGCTGCTTGACTCAGAGCTGGAACTCTCTGCTTTCTTCTGAGGCTGAATTTTGGTTCCAGCTGGTTTCACCACAGGCTTTGCACCTTTCTAAACAACAGGAAAAAAAACTGATTAGCCTTCATAGTCATGAAAAGAAAATGAGGCTAATAAGTGGGACACGTATACACACCTGTCTTTCAAAGAGGTTACCATTTTGATTTGAAAACACCATTCTGCCTAATGGCCAAGGTCTGAAAATCTCTGTATAATAATTTTGCTCTGAAAAACCTCCCAGAAACTCATGGGAAGCTTCCTTTGCACCTCAGTCTTGAGTTCTGCCTCAAAATGCAGTAGATCTGAAGCTAACACTTTATTCCTTCTACAGATCACACTAGTTTGAAGACTGAAAATCCTGACTGGCCAACTCTGGTCAGTGTCCTCTAGTGTATACTAATAACATTCTTCCTCCCCCACACTTTTCAAGACCATGACTGCAGCAAGAAAAAGGAAAGAGAAGATTCTCTTTCTACATAAACACATATATATAGAAAAAGATCAAATTTGTTGTAGGAACTGCAAATAAATCTTTCTCTGCATAAAGTAAGTCCTAGCAGTCTTAGGATAAAAGCAAGAAGCAGACTTAGATATGGAACAAAGTGGGTTCTGGACAAGAAATTAATTTTTCCTGAGAACCCAAATGACACATTGTCCACTACAGAAATGTGTTGCATCGCACCTGCTGCAGCCTAGACACTTCATACATAGCTCAGAAGAAGTGAGCCTAATTTCAGAGAGAATTCTGTTGGTCAAATTCTCTATTATTTATCACTGTCAAATATGCATCAAAGAGGCTGGAAAGAAAAGCAAACCTTTTTTGGTTTCTCCTCCTCCTCCGAGTCTGAATCATCACTGGAGTCCTCACTGCTGCTCTCTGCCTTCTTGGCTGGAGGAACTGCTTTTGCTTTGGGAACAGCTGCTGCTTTAGCTGCAAATATGGGACAGCACACACTGATGACAAGTTAATTCACAATTTGCATGTACCTATATCCTGCACTAGTGGGTATCAGGGCAAAGGATACACGAAGGTCATTAAACCATGACTGAAATTCACAATACTGACTTTACTTCTTGAGCAGCATGTGGCAGACTACTCCAAAATGGGTAAGCAAGAGGATAGAACCAATTCTAGATTTTATCTTTGTCACATACACATTTAAGTGCAGACTTCTATCACCAAAAAGGAGAACCCACAAAGAAAGAGCCCCCCCAAACTTAGATAACATTAACTGGGTCTGCACATCTTTCAGCTTAAAGAAACCTGCTGAACAAGCATAGACTTGTGCTTGCAAACAAGAACCACTATCTGTGGTTAAAGTGCTGTATTAAAGTTCCAGACACTTGAATGTGTTTTAGCCAAATCTACTTCCTGGTTACTGATTGCTTTTTAATAATGTGGAGCGGAAGGAATAATTTTGGCTCATACTATATTTGCAAGTGTCCTTATCAAATAGAAATCAGATCTAAGTTCAAACTCAGCTTTAGGATGGTATGAATTGAAGACCAGTTTTCTTTCTCTCTCCCTCTCCCTATTTAGTCCTTCTCCCCTGCAAATCTCCTGCTAGATATACACATCTTGCATACAGTGTAATTAAGGGAAGATACAAGAACAATTCCAAGTAAAACGGAAAAATACAACTCACCACATACCAGAGTGCAATGGAGAGATGTATTTTTGATAGAATTAGTACACAAGCTCGAGAGAAAAAAAAGGACAGTAACCTTCCACAAGCAGCAGGTGAATAAGGATGCCTGGCATTTCTCTGGAATTCAAGCATACTTGGTGCAACTCCTCTGCAACTAACAGGTCATGGTGTCCACCAATACAGAGGACCCTGATAAACCTAAATGAATCCTAGCCATGCAGGAGTTTTGTCAAATTATAAGTATTTTAACAAATGTATAAGCACTTATAAGACATGAATCAATTCTCCTACAAAATCAAGATGAAAAATCGTTCTTTAAACATCTTATTAAGAGAGCCCCTGGAAAATAACATGGAAAAAACAGCATGAGGTAGCTTCCTCCCAGTACCTGCCCAATCTGCATACTCTTAAATTTCAATTTCACCCAGTTTTTAAAGCAACACATGATCTGAAGGTGCCAAAGCAAGTAGGTATAACACTACTGAAATATCCTAGTGAGTGTTTGGAAAGTAGAACTCCAGTCTAGACAAGGTAATGAAGGTGCTACTTAACAGCACCTTCAAACTCAGTACAGCCCAATGCCTTCCCCAGGCTCAGCCTAAGGAGACAAAATAAATGGCTAACACCTTCTGGGGGACAAAAACTCTGATGTGCCTAAATTGTAACAGGATAAAGAGATCATCCTTAGTTAGGATAACCATGTCATGGGCAAAAGACCTGCCAAAACCGAGACCAGTCAATACAAGCCCAGTGCCTGATGGTTGCTGTAAGACCTCAAAAGAGCTGCTGACGCTCGACTCTACATGCAGGAGAGGAGCCAACATCAAACACAACTCCGGCCTGCTCCAGGACCGCTCACAAACCCCACCTGGCTTCTTGGCCGGGGGTTTCTCGTCCTCCTCGCTGGAGCTGCTGGAGGACGGCTTCCTCTTCGCCTGGCCGCCGTTCGGGACCAGCTTTCCCTTCCTGGCCGCCGGAGACCTGCGGGCAGAGAGGCTGAGCGGGGCTCTGCGGCGGAGGGAGCCTGGCCGAGCACCCGCGCAGGGGAAGCCCGGGGGGGGCGAGGGCGGTCCCGCGGTGCGAGAGGAGGAGGCACTTACCGGAGCCAGTAGGTGAAGATGTCCAGGAGGGAGGCCGCGTTCGGGTCCTGCTCCTTCTAAACCGAGACAGGCCGCGTCAGTGAGCGCGTCCCCGACCCCATCCCATCCCATCCCATCCCGCCCCTCTCCCGTTCCCGTTCCCGCTCCCGCTCCCGCTCACCGCCGCCGCCTCCCTGGCGAAGGCGCGCGCGGCGCCCTGGCAGCCGCTCTCGCGCAGGAAGGCGAGCACGAGCGGGAACAGGTCGCTGGGCACCGCGCGCCGCTCCGCCATTATGCACCGAGACACGTGCTGCCTGCGCGCGTGCCCCGTCCTGCGTGCGCGCGCGCGCCACGGCGGCGCGGCCCCGCCCCCGCCCCGCC
>VYXB01002818.1:1678962-1740211 GCA_013397135.1 Pachyramphus minor | reverse complement strand
CGCCATGTTGTCCGGGCAGCACCGCCTCGGGCCGTGCTGGCGGCACAGAGCCGTCGGGGCAGGGAGAGGGAAAAAGACTGTTTTTGTGCCGGCGCATGCTTTCACGCGGTGCGGTGCGGCTGCCTAGGGTGCAAAAGCAGGAGAGGAGGAGCTGGTAACCCGGCAGTGCCCGCACGGCACTGGAAGACTTAAGTCCACTTAAGCCCGATTAGCCTACTCGTACTTGTCATCCACTTTAAACGCCGACACTGAAAGGAGAATGCTAGGGAGCAGGAGTAAGAAGCTCGGTGGATGCTAGGAAGCAGGAGTAAGGAGCTCGGGGAGTCCTGGGGAGCAGGAGTAAGGCTGCTCCAAGGCGGAGAACAAGCCGGTGGCTGTGGGCAGCCGGTACTGGCAAAGCCCTCACCGACGCTGCTGCAGCTCCACCGGGCTGGAACACGGAAGACAGAGCTGGGTACTGATAACGAGGTTTATCGGTAGTCCCAGGAAAAGTGAGCTATAATTCCGAGAGCAATAGTTATCCATTGTTCAGTCATTTTACACGGGCCTTTGTAATGTAAGTTTCTGTAAGGGTTACTGTGAAAAAAGCAAGTTTTTGAGTGTTTTAGTTGAAGTAGTGGTAACAGGAGTATCAAGTTTTGTAAGAGATGCTGAAGAAAGATGCTCTGCAACTGGCTGTAAATACGTTGCACGATGGACAAGTTCAAGTGAAGTTCAAGCACCGAACGACCACCAGAGACCCTAGCGACCAAACAAGGCCTTCCGAATAACTTCTTAGAGCTAATTAACATATGTTTGAACTTTATGAGAGAAGTAGTGAATGTGTAAGACATTTGATGAATATGTAAAATTGTAAGTAAATATTAACTATGCTGACCAAAAAACAGGACACACACAAGATTAGAGGAGCTATCCCCGCTGTGTGTCCCATGCTGATAATAAAGAATGCCTGCCTCCTAATGCTCACAAATTGAGTTTGAAGGATTTCTTATTTGGCAGTTTACGGTAGCAAACTAGATCTGGAACACTGTAATTAATCCATACAGGAACAAGGGGAAATGGTTCTAGAGGAAGTACTATGGTCCTAAAGTGACAACCTATAAGAGAGACAGAAAGGGAATGTGAGATAAGGCTGCTTACAATAAAGGCTTAAAGAGCTTCAGAGAGGCAAGGTAAGAAAGAGGGTGTGAAACAAGTATACCTCGAGCAAACACTGAAGACCCAGGCCTGAGCTTAAATGGAGCTTTTAGGCCTATGGGCAAAAAGTGGCTGTGGCTTTAAGTTAGTTATTTCTCCAGGGAAGTTTTTTCTTTCTGTAAAACTGAAGGTTTGCTCTGATGGTTATAGCTCTCAGTTCTCCTTGCCTTTGTGATGAGGTTTTTCTTGATTCTCTTCAATGTAATATGCTATAAAACTTGCTGAGGACAAAGAAAGAAGAGAGTCCTGTGCTGAAAGTCTGGATTTAGGGCTGCTAGGGTAAAAAGGAGCAGTAGTAGGTAGGTAGCATTATGCTTTTTACATTTCTCCTACCTAGCGTTCTGCACTTAATGATCTCCAAATATTACTGTTCCTGCTATGTGCGGTTTTGTCCCTCTCCTCATGCGTGATGAACACACACACGTGGGTGGGGCTTTGTGCTCAGCAAAGCATTCCTATTGCTGGTGCCTCTGGAAAGTGCTACATTTGCACTTATGGGGAAGTAAAAGTCAACTCTTGTAGTGGTATTTTATACTGTAAGATCCTGTAATTTTGTACAGGTGCTGTAGCCTGTGGCATAGAAAAGGAACATTCGGCCAAGGGTTGGTTAAATGTGTGTACTTGTTTTCGGATGTCCCTGACCTGACCTGCCCCTGTTCTGTATGGAATAACACGGGGCTGTGTTGCAGAAAGGAAACCGTTTCCAGGAACTAATATTTCTCTTAGTTTTTGTAGTTTCCGTCTACAGTAAGCTACAGCTGCAAGCTTCATCTGCAAAGCTCCGCAAACTTTTGCTTTTGTCCACATCAGAAAGGAAGACATGCAGCCAGTGCTGGTAAACTGTCCTTATTTTAAGTCCTGCTGTCAGAATTAACTGCTGTGCAGAACCAGGGAAATTACTGACTGTTTGCTTCACTGACTCCCTTTGCTTCTCATCTGGTTAGTATTTCCCTTTCCTGCCCAGCCTTTGCCAGTAAAGTCTGTTCCCTGTGTTGTGTGGCAGCCTCTCTTCAGAGGTGTTTGTTTGTCTGTCTAGGTGTGTTCCCCTGTGTTGGGGCCTGGAGCCGTTCAGATGACCTTGCAGGGAAAGCTGTTTTGTTCTTGTATTCCCCAAGGCAGTAGTGGGAGATCTTGGGATCTAAAAAGCAAGTAAATCAAAGTGATTTATGCTATTGCTTCTGTATTCCTTTGTTCCACTCATCTATTCCTCATAGGTCTTTTCAGTCTTCCTCTTGGCTGCTATATCTCTTTTGTTAAGGCTGCGGGGACACCTGTTCGTCTCAGACATTGTGAGAAGTCTGTACTCTTCCTACTTTTTTTGTGGCGAAGAAAAAGTGAAGAGAGGTAGCATGGGTATTCAAACACTTACTGAATCCTTTCCTTGTTACCCCTCATAAGTACTTAGCGAAAAAACAATCTAGTCCTTTTCTTTGCACAGGGATGAGAGGATAAGACCCTTCAGAATAATGCTGCAAATGGAACTGTGGTTACATGTTGCAGTGATTTGAAGTGAGGAAGGAGTTGCACAGTCAATTTTGGACAAGGGAGAATGAAAAGCTCCCGCTGTTTCCATTTTTTATCCCCTTAATTCATTACGAGCTGTGTAACTGTCCCTTAGGCCAGACTAATGTTCTAGGGTGAGAAGGGGCTTTTGTCTTGATTTCTCATCCGAGTTTTTAGGTGGAGGTTACTGAAACAACCCAGTAGCAGTTACTCAACTGCCTCATTTGTGGAGGCACATTAATTTCACTTTAGAGATATGGGAAGTTTAAAGAGGTTTCCTGTGGACTCGCATTGGTTAAATAAAATGCATAGCATCCTAAGTGACACTGATGCATATGGATAAGCCCCATGGGTTCCCACAAAGCAGGAAGGTGACTCTGGTAGCCCTTCATGTGATACTGCAAGGCTTTAAAGAGAGAAAGAATTTAAAAGCTCATTTCATAAGATCATGTTGAAATCCTCATTAACATCAGAGAGATGATTTTAACTTTTTTTATTGGAAGTTAGAAGATAAACAGCTTTACAGGTCAAATAATATGGAACAATCAGAAAGTCATACATGTGGTTATCCATCTGTTTTAATAGTTTTTAATATATGCTTACTATTCCATAATAGTCAATAAATTTGGCTAGAGACTCTAGTTTCCCATTAGTTACCTTTTGTCCTTCAGATAAATCCCAAGTAGATTCTGTATTGGCACGTTTCTCTAGTGCCCATGTGTTCTTTATTCTAGTGTATGTTTTTGGGATGATTCAGATGGGAAAGTTATGGTTTCTTCTTTGCATACCTGAAGTTCTCATAAGGCTGTGCTCATAAAGTGCTTTCTGTCCTAGTACTTCCTTATTGTGAGAGCAAACACTGACTTTGGAAGACAGGCTGTGGCACACAGTTCATAAGCTTAAAGTGGGTTTTGAGTAAAAAAAGATTTTTTTAGGTAACAAGAGAGTTTGACCAACTTCTAAGAGTTGATTAGTAGGAAAGAGTTGGTTCCTTTCTGCTTGTTCTCAGTTCTAACACTGGTGTTGGCGACACTAAGCTGTATTCAGAATGTCCACCTGACTGTTTGGGAATGATTGCCTTGACCGGGAAAACAGATTATAAGGAGTCTGCTTTTGCTGTGCTGAGTATATCAGTGGTGCTTAGCAAAGAAATGTTTCTGAATCCAAATCAATGCAAGTGTTTTTTCTAAGTTTGCAAAGGGATAGGCAGAATTTGTGCTTTGCCTCCAGCAACAAAATTAATAAATTGAGTCCTGCTTTCTGAACTCGAACAGTGTCCTTCCACTGCTTATTTTCTGTGTACTCAAACATGAACATAATCATACAGAATCTGGTAAATCTAATTTGAAAGGCAGCATTTTCTAAATGAAAACCCATAACATTAAGCTGCTTCGTTCTACATGGAACAACTTAGTTTTCCCCTAGGAGTTTTCCTTGCTCATAGGAGACAGAAGTCAAACCCCAAGTTAGCAGTATGCATAAAGCAGGTTTTGCCTGTTGTCTTCTCTTTCTCCCAATTTCTCGTGACTAAGGATATGGAGTTTTTGTATCACCGTAACACATAACTTTTCCTCGTTGTAGCGCTGTTTCCTCGGCCACCTATGGAGTATGTGCCTGGAGCCAGCTGGAAAAGGCAGTTTCTTTCCCTGCTTGGGGAAGAGTCCCTCCGAGTACCAGGGAGGCGATGCGCGGCCGGGTGGGAGCCGCCCGTGCCCGGCTCTGCAGGGGGCGCCCCCGGTGCGGCGGGCGGGCGGGAGGCGGGGCCGGGCGGAGCGCTGTGCCGGGCGCTGTGCCGGGCGCTCTGCTGAGCCGGGGGCGAGGACGCGGCACCGGGGTGGACGCTCCGCACCGCTCCACCGGCGATGTGAGGGAAGGCAAGCCACTCTTTCACCGCCAGCCCCGGACCATGGCGGCCCCCGGTAGGTGCCGCGGCTGTCGCCCCGGGAGCCGGGCGGAGCGGCGGTGCTCGTTTGCCCGGTCATGCCGCGCTGTGCCCGCTGTGTCCTGGCGGGCCGGGGCTCCCCGCGGCCGTGCGGTGCGGTGCGGTCCGGGAGCGGCTGTCCCCTCTCGGTGCCGGTGCTTGGGGTGCAGCGGAGCCCTGCCAGCTGCAGCTGGCATCACCGGCGGGGCGGTGATGCTGCGCGGCTCTGCGCGCCCCGGGTGCCCCGCTACTGGGGAAACGGGAAGGAGGGTCCGCTCCCCGAGGTAGGGGAACCCCGGGGCTCTTCGGAGCAACGCTGGCTCCTTTGTTTGCTCTTTTATTTCTACCTTCCCTTGCTTCACTTGGCTTGAGTTCAGGGCAGGTGCTGGCAGAGCTGTCCTGCGTCTTAAACGCACTTCGGGTTGGCAGATTGGCGAGCTCTGAGGGAGGGCATTCCGTAGAGGAATCTGCCTCTGTCCGTCTTTACTGCTTATATGTTTCTCTGTGATGTTTTATAGATAAGTCAGTTCTTCCTAAATATGGCTTTATCCCCCTTGACTGCACTTCCTTTTGGGGGTATGACTTGGTGCCCCTTGCGACAGTGTCTCAGCATCACAAACTGAGCTAGGTTGCCATAACTGAAAATGTTTTAGCTAACATATGTGCAGGAAAAGCTACCTAAAACAGAGTTGTAAAGTCAAGGGGACAAGGAGTTTAGCCTGTATTGTGTAAGTCTTGATAATGCCCAGTGTGCAAGTTCCTCTTCTTGCAGGGAAGTGTATGTTTTATCTAAAAAAGGAAAAACGTGCCATTCTCAGGGTGTGAAGTAACGTTTACGTTTCACTGGCGCGTATCTCCTTGTGATGTAAAAATAAACTAAATGGAGGCCTCAAGAGACTCGTGGGCAAAACTACTTTTCTCCTTATAAATAGAAGGTGATTTCACAGACACTCTTAAAAATAGAAAAACTTTAGATTAACATATCATAATGCAAATCTTGTGTTCCTATCTCTGAAGTTTGGTTTGCAGAAATTTTATCTACTTTGATTCTGCTATTTCCTCTTGCTTGTTTGCAGTACTTTATTTAAAGTGAAGGTTTTGTATTCCAGTCTAGGTAAGAAGTCTTACCAGGGTGTTAACAATTATTGCAAGTGATCACTATTACTTTGCATTCCATCTCTGCAAAGAATGCATTTATTTCCTCATACATCACTTAAATACACATACTTCAGACACTGAAATATGAAAGGTGCTGAGGACTTCTCTTAATGGCCCATCAGTAGTTTCTGTCACCTCTTGGAAGTGCTCTCTCTTAAAGAATTTTATTATTAAGATGCCTTGAGCTAGGTTTTATTTATACCATAGGCAATTGACTTTCATGAAGAGGGATTGTTATTTTGGACTGCAATATTTGTGTATCTTCCACATACATGAATCTCAAACCAAACTGGAACAGGCTACGTAATGCTTTCTTATGTAGTAAGAATTGGAGGTGGCTTTTTTCTAGCAGATGAAAATAGATTTGCTCACCACTGTATGTGATCATCTGAGCTGGAGCAAAGGATTTGTGTCTCAGTTTTTTACCTGATCTGTGGACAATGAGAAAGCATGATCTCCTTATGAGAGGTATGTGAAAAGATGACACAGAAAAGCTGTGTAATATTACTAGCCCTAAATGTTCTTTATGGTATCTACAAGTACAGTTGAAAACTTTATGATCTGTAAATTGAAAGGGGTCAAACCCTTTGGCTTGTGGAATGAAATAGTAGATAATAACAGTTGATATTGTAAGATGTAGTTTTACCCAGAGCTGATATGCCAGCTTCCCACAGTGCTCTTTATCTATTTCAGTGATAATCAGAACCTGATGATACTATTATCCCATGTGTACTCTTAACTTGAAGACTGTCACCTTACTACTCTCAGACATAGTTCGAAGATGAGCCTAATTTGTTTGCTTCTGTGAGAGGGACTATGAGGGCATGACACAGTCTATCACTATAGGATACTTCTATTCACTTGCCATGGGGTCTGGTGATTTTTACTGAATTGTTTCATCCTCTTCCATTCTGCATGCAGTTTGTAAGCTAGGGAAAACTTTGTATCATGTTTCTTTGTCTGTTGTTTAGTCTGTGGGCCATACACCTCAGTTAGTGGTCTTAGGCATTTGTACAATACTGGCTTGTAATCTCATCACTGTATTATTATTGCTGTATAATGGAGTGTGCAACTAAGCACTGAAGAGGCAGGTACAGCTGGAAAGGAGTACAGAGGTTATGGTTTATCATTGCAAACTGCAACAGAACTGTACCTTCATGATTTTCTATGAAATAAATAAACATGCCCTGCAATATTATTGATAGTGCTGATACTTTGTAAACTAAGGCAAAAGGAATTTTAATACCGTAAGTTTAGGAATGCAGAAATAAGATATTGTTAAAATTTAAACTAGATTACTCTTGAGAGTGTGGAAGATTATTCATCATGCTATTTTATATAGTTTTCATCTATTTCTTACTTTAATTTAAAACTTCCTTGTGTTTGTTTTTCCAAAACCATCCTGTCAAAAGCATTGTCAAAGCATCTAAGATCAGGGTTTAAGGAAATAAAATGTTTGGTTTTCACCTAGGTATTTCCCTATCTGTGTACAATAGGCAGAGTATACATTGTGCTTTGAACTGTGCTCTGTGAATTTTTCTGTAACTGATGTGTGAAGAATTGTGGAAAAAATATTTTGTATTCTTCATTACACTTTTCCCTGAGGACTGGACAGTAGCTGGTGTGGCAAAGAGAGCAATTTAGTTAGACAAATAATAGCAGGATCCAGGAAAGTGAGTCCTGTGTCATCTTTCTTTAAAAGAGAACGTTGCAACTGAAGTTATTTCTAGATTTTTGTTTTATTTGAAGCAGTTCCAATGCTGACTTAAGCTTATTTAGCTCTGCAAGACCCACTTCCACTGTTTTTGCTTATGAACAGAGTATTTCTTTGGCTGTAAAGGTGGAGTCAGTAATTTTATTTCTCAGTTCTCCTTTTAGAAGCATTGTTCCTCAGATTGTCATGTAAGTATAGAAGGCTGTAGGAATTGAGGTAATAGGGCCTGAGGAGAGCTAGGACAGCTCTGTCACAGGGAATGGTGCACTGATAGAATAGCATTAGCTAGGGAATCAGTACCTTTCCTAAACACTGGATGAAGTTCCTTCCTGCTGGATGCAAAAGCTGCACTGCTCTGGCAGGGAACTTGCAGTGACTCTGTCAAGTTTGCATCTTTTTTGTACATATCAGAGAAGGGAGGCTTTCTCAGATACTTTGTGCCGCTGCAGTGCAATGCATTTTTAAAATCAATGGCTCCTCCACCCTATCTCCAAGCACAGCTGCTTCCTTTCATTGCTGGGCTGGAGAAGGGCCTGTTGGCTAACAGGTTTAGTTGTGGAAGTTGTGCACTTTTTAAAGACGAATCATAGAATTAGGTGTTCCATTTTACAGAAGATTAAAATGCCTGGGAAGCCACTACTGATTTTCCCAGAGACTGGAGGTGGGACTTCTTCCAGAGAGTGCTAGGGCAGGACTTTAGGAGCCTTGGGCACACCTCAGAGAGACACTGTGTGGTCTCCTCAACTATTGAGGTTGGGCTTCGCTGGCCATGATGCAATGCGTGGGCTCTATTCTAAGCAGACAGTTGTCCTATCCTTTCCTGCTGTAGTGCATGTAAATCAGCACATGACTGTGCAAGCAGAAGTCTGTGGAACATCTCCTTTTCTAGAATAACACTTGAATTCTGCTTGGTTTTCTTGTTTTTGCTCATGCGATTCTGTTGTCTTTGTCAGGTGGTGTTCAGCCACCATCGTGATATTTTGCCAACAGTGGTGTGCTTACTGGTGTGAAAACCATCTTTTTTTCTTCATAGCAGTTCCGCACTCTTAGCTTGAAGGTCCCAAGGTTTTGAGTTCTTTTGGCTGCTTTATGAGTTTTCTGGATTCCCTCCTTTGGGAATGCTGTCTCCTACAAGCCTCCATCTGCTTTCAGGAGCTGTGTTTGCTCAGAAACATGCAGCTGTCCTAGTGAATACTGCATTCATGGACTGTCCATGTTGTCCATAGCTAGTGTGTCATCCTTTCACTGCTAGAGACTTCCCATTTATTCAGGTAACTATAACACTATTTATTGAGCACAGAGCACATCTCTGTGCTTTACTTCTCAACTCTATCACTTTTGTTGAACTACAGTTTAAAGCTGCTAATTGTATAATTTAGGGCTGGGGTCTCTCAGCCTAGACATCATTTCAGCCTTAATTTCTTAATGAAAGTTCTGGAGAAGGTGGTAGAATAAAGTCTTTGGAGCCTGCACAATTTTGGTTGAATTTTTATATGCTCGCTGCAAAACTGTCATCCTCAGTTCTGGTAAATTCACTCTCTGCAGGTCTTCTTTTTGTCATGCTAAATTTTAGGCACTGCCTTTGACTTTAATTAGAAAAATCTGCCTTTGTTTGCTTCTGGATGGACATGGGTTGGAAGTGTTGATGTTTTTAAAGAGTCAAACTGGAATTAGAATTTACTTCACAGGTAAATGAGAAAATGAAATTTAGACTTAAAGATTTTCCTAGGATTGGTGGGAGAGCACTGCGTCATATCCTACTGGTTCAGTCTGCATCTGCTCTTCTTAGCAAACTGGTAACAGTTTTAAAAGTGCTTTTGTTCCAGAGCACAGAAATGTACATCTGTAGCTAGAAGCTGTCTCTAGAGAATTATGGAAGAAGTCAATTTTGATGATGATATTTTGGACTGTGTTATGGCCCCACTATTGTATTTATTCTTTCCCTCCAAAGAGAGGGTTTGTCTTGCCAAAAGTGTTGGGAAACCTTTGTATGATAGCTCTGGGGGAAGGACTCTTAATGCAGGCTTGCAAAATGCCTGAAGGCCGAATGACAGAGTTGCTGTTCTGTGAGCACTGGGGCTGGTGTACCCTTAGTTGCATGCATGCTTTGCAGGCAGTTTGCTTTCTGCTGCAATGAGAGCAAATATCTAACACCATGGAAGCCATAGTGACTTCCTGTACACATTGTGGGACCACATTTAAATAAAGGACTTTCTTATTTTAGGCATGTTGTTTAGTGTATGCTCCACTTGATCATGTAATTGATCATGTAACAAGAATGGTTGCATTTGTGTTGCACAGACTCTTTCCTTGCCTAAAATGATTTAACTTCATTAGCAAAGGTGAACTCCCCTTTTCAAGCTAGTTTGTTTTGGAGGTCTGGTTTTTGTGGTTTATTGTTTTCCATCAACATGCTTTAAATCTGTAAATCTCGATGTGTAGTTTGCTTCACTTGAAACTACGTAGGAAACACTCTTCTTTATAGGAAAGCCTTTTAAGAATGAACAAACTACTTAAATTTTGGTGGAGTATATGCAAGTAGGAGTTCATCCACCCTTATAATTCCTCTGTTTATGTGAACAGCTCACTTTGGATAGAAGTACTGTTCTTTTGAAGTGCTTTGTAGCTTCTGACATGAATTATAGAGACAGAGCTGTGGTTTTTTTGTTGGAAAGCTGTGGGTCAGTTCATGCTTTGAATTTAATCTTTTTTCCTGTGATGATCTTGCTTCTGTACAGGAACCCCTGGAGAATATGACGTGCTGATTGTATACGCAAGTGACGCTACTGAATGGTGTCAGTACCTCCAGAACCTCTTCCTCTTTACTCGGCACATTCGAAAGCATCAGATTCTGACCTACCAGCTAGAAGGCGAGTCTGCCATCTCCCCCCAGGAGCTGGACCTGTTCCGCAGAAGTCGGAGCATCATCCTTTTGCTTTCTGCAGAGCTCGTGCACAGTTTTTATCTTCCTCACATCCTGCAGAGTCTTCAGGAAGCTTTATGGCCCCCGTGCAAGGTAGTCAAGCTGTTCTGTGGTGTTACGGACTGTGATGACTATTTGACCTTTTTCAAGGACTGGTCTCAGTGGCAGGAACTCACAAATGATGATGAGCCTGATGCTTACCTTGCAGCTGTCAAGAAGGCTATTTCAGAAGGTAAGGTTGTAGCCATGACATTGTGCTTTCTGGTCAGGGGTTGGAGGAGGGAGATACATTGTTCTTATTTTAACACTGTTAATGTTCTTTACTGAAATAGAAAACTAAAGCACATTGTGCAACCCTTGTTAACTAGGAATTTTTACACAGAGGTGTTTCTATGCCTAATCAATTGGTCCCTAATTCAGAAAAGTTTACTAGTGACTCACAGAGAACTTCTGAAATTGAGGTTGTCATAGGTGCCTAGTTTTGAAAGCAAATAAAAAATTAGAACTTTACCTTGACTGTTCTGCCTGTAAATATTGTGGCCTGAAATTTATTGATCCAAATTACCGGAAAAATGTCTTCTATGCATTTAAGTTAAGGAAAAGAATTATCTTTTCCTTATTTTCCTGTCATACCAGAACCAAAATAATGTTGTCTTAATACGTATTCTCTAGCACTGGGCCTAAAATCAGAGATGTAACCAAATGGTAATGGATCAGCTTGTTACCTATGATGGAAAGACAGAGGTTAATTTGCAATTTGCATGGATGGCCTTAAAAATAATGCAGCCAGTCTGAAAGTGATCACCTTGTGACTAGCACAGAAGTATTAACAGCTGGAGACTATAGAAGCCCAATGTACTGAGTTTTAATTGATTTGGAACTTTCTAAAACTCTGTAAGAGCATGTAGTATTCCTTTCTGTTTCTCTTGAAATGAAGATGGAGAGCTCTGGGGAGTTGTGCTGGTCAAAGGTGTTTTTATGACATTGCCATATGTAGGTTTATAGTATTCTTTGTCAGCTTTAGCAAGATTGGAATTCTGCAGTTGCATCTTGGAGTAAGATTTGTCTCTGTTTAGTGGCATAAATGAGGCAGAGCAGTCTTCTAGTGTGTCTAGTGTTTTGTGCATAAAGATGCTTTATGCTGGGATAACAAGTGCAATATCCATGATAACAAATTTATCTCAGTAAAAATAAATTGTGGAAGTCATGATCTTGGCCAAAACGGTCCCTCTGAAAGAAGATATTTAGGGACTATGATGAAGATGTCATTCTCAGGTAACCAGATCACAACAGATATTTCTTAGTAAATTTTAAAAATCTACATAAACTAAAGTTTGCATCTCCCTTTCACACACCTCTAAACCATTTTGGATTCCCAAGGTATAATGTAGAACTAAAGTAGTCTGGCTCCTTTGCTTTCAGTCTGGAAGAAAACGAAAAACAGTGGCTGAACTTTTATATTCTGAAAAATAAAACAGAGATTAAATTAGCTTTCCTGTCACTTTCTAGCAAAAGCAAAAGCTTACTTACTGTTTTTCTCCAAACCTGGGCACCAATGTCTTATTGATTTTTAAATATGCTATTCAAAGTTGGGGAGGTTTAAACATCTCACTGGATTATCGGTGTTAATGGTTTTACTTAACATGCCTGAGGACTGTCAGAGTTATTTTAGGCCAGACTAGGGGTAAGCTCTCATGTAGTTGAAGAGTGCGTGAGAATACAAAGGATGTTGATCCTGAAATCTTTCCCTAGAGCCAGCTCTCACCAGTCTCTTCAAGCTTGCTGCATTTTGAGCAGCAATTTAGTGGGCTACCTGTCAGACATCTATGTCCAAACTTCTTTATGGAAAGGCTCTACAGTCTGACTTTTCACAGTTGGACATAGTCCTTCTCCAGAGGTGCTGTCTGTGCTGCAAGTTAGCACATGCTAAAAAGAACTGTATGTTAGCTTTAAGTAAATGGTGTTTTGAAGGGGAGATTGTGCTTTGGATTTTTGTTGTTGTTTCTACATTAAAAAAAAAATCTGCTTATTTTCTGTTTTCTGACTTTAATAAGCATACATTGATGTCAAACTGGCTTCAGCATATCTAGAAAATATTTGACTAAGAGAAAAAAATAAGATACAACCAAACTCATTTGCCATGGAATCCGCTGTAGCATGTTTCAGATAGTTTGGTGCACAATGATTCAGAATTTCTGGACTTCTGTTACTGTTAGGAGAGTCCTACCTGATGAGAGCTGTCATCTGAATGCAATGTCAGGTTTTTGATCCATCCACATCAGAGCAGGTGCAAAGGTGAACCATCTGGTCTCATGCTGACTCTTGTGAAGGAGGAACCTAATTAAGATGGGCTACTTTCATGGCCAAAGTATTTGGATGAATGTATCAGATCCTACTTCTGTGTGAGGGAAGAAAATGACTCTTCCATTGTGTGAGTCTACAGACAACATTTTGTAAATGGCCTCAAATGCAAATGTTTTGATGTTTCCTCTGAGGAGAAGTCAGCCCCAGGTGTACATAGTTCCCTTTTTGGGTGAAACTGTGAAAACTTTCTTCTTGTTTGGTAATAAAAAAGAAAAAAATCTGCCTTTCAGTTTGATTGCAGCCAGCCCCAGCATGAGTGACAAGGTCCAAGTGTTTGTGACAGCAGAGCTCTCCCAAAGAGAAACACAACCTATGTTCTGCTCCCAGGACTTTGTTAAGATTTTAGAGGAAGTCACGAGCTCTTAGAAGGTCTCAGTTAAATCACAGTAGACTGTGAACTTTTCTTGAGTAAGGCAGCCCTCAATCCTTACAGCACTTAGCAGAGAAAGTTTATGACCATATATGAAATTATTTGGGTCTGGGTGTCTTTCTTTGGGAAATACTTCTTTTCACATGCGTTCACCAGTACTTCTAACAGCAGTGTCAGCACGCACTGAAAAACTAAGCCTGATACTAAAATGGCTGAACTTCAGCTTCCTAATTTTTGAATCCTGAGTTGGTGGGGCATGTGAGACAAGATACAGAGAAGGCAAATTCTGCTGAGGCTGTACACTGGCCCTGCTGAGGCTGTGCTGTTGCCTCTAGCATAGCTGTTGGCTGCAGTTTGCTTAGGGCATCATGGGAACACGACACCCCCATACATCACATGCTGAAATCTATTTTAATTTTTATTAGTTTGATATGAATTCAGAAATGAGGAAGCACTCATCTAGCCTTGTTGAAAACTGTGTGCTGACACTGACTCTTGCTGTCTTGTCGATGGGGTATTTTACTTCTACAGTTTCTCAATTCTGGCAAAATATGGAGGGCACAAAGGTTTGCATTTGCAGGCAATCCTGTTATCTCTGGGGAAGTTTTTCAGATTATACAATAGCTGTGCTAAGGACATGGGAATCATAGAATTATTAAGGTTGGAAAAGATCTCTGAGATTGAGTCCAACCATTAACCTAATACTGCAAAGTCCACCACTGAACCATGTCTGTAAACACCACATCTACAAGTTTTTGAATGCTTCCAGGGATGGTGATCCCACCATTTCCCTGGGCAGCCTATTCCAATGCTTGACCACCCTTTCGGTGAAGAAAATTTTCCTGATATCCAATCTAAACCTCCCATAGCTCCACTTAAGGCTGTTTCTCCCTGTCCCATTGCATGTTACCTGGGAGAAGGAATCAACCCCTACCAGTCTACAGCCTCCTTTAAGGTAGTTGTAGAGAGCAGTAAGGTCCCCCCTGAGTCTCCTTTTCTCCAGATGAAATGTCCTAGCTCAGGATGTCTCTCTACAAGCCAGCTCAGGTCTGGCAGGGTATAGTCACCAGCCAGGGTGCAGTGACCACCCTGCTACTTCATTCCTCTGGTCTGGCTTGTGATATCACACCATGCTGTGCTGTCTGCAATGAGCAGTGGGGAGTCTGTGCCACACAGTCGAAGTCAGTGACCTTTCTCTTCCTCATGTGTTATCAAAGCTCAGTTGACATTTCAATTGCTTCTGTTTATTTCAGCCTCATACCTATGTTGTCTTGAAACATTTCAAATTTCTTACTTTAAAAGCTGATGTTTCCAAAGCATTTATGAATTAATCGGTGACTTTGAACTTGTATCTAAGCAAACTCTTGCACATAAAAACACAGGGAAGTTGTCATGAGCCTGAGATTGCTAAGGTGATACCTGAATGTGACAGCAGCTGGGCACTGTGCTGCTGAAGGAGAAGTGCAGTCGTGGCTGTGCAGAGCTCTTGTGCAGTGAAACAGACAAGAAGAGCGGTACCAGCAAACTTTTTGTGGGTCAGAAGTGGGTATAAGAAGTTACATGGTGAATATGGAGGACAGTGGGCAGTTAGAAGGAAGATGAGAATTTTCCTGGAGCTCTGTAGATCAGGAAGAGCTGGAAGTTACTCCACCTAGTGAGGGGCTCACTGAGAGATGCCAGAGACCAAGGCAGTGAGCTTTTTTGAGAGGGAAATGGCATAAAAAAATCACATAAGCTGTATCATTCTCCCTCCTGTTCATATCAACGAATTGAATTAAATTCCTGGCTTTCTCCTGTTGCCCTGATGAAACCACAAATGAAACTTGAGAGCATATCAGAGAATCATTCAGGTTGGAAGGGACCTTTTGGGATTATCTAGTCCAACCTTTCTGCTCAAGCATGGTCAGATAAGGCAGGTTGCCTGAGACCATGTCCAGTTGGGTTTTGAATCTCTCTGCAGGTGAAGACTCTGCAGGACTTCACCTCTCTAAGCAGCCTGTTCCAGTGTTTGACCACCTTCAAGAGGAATAAAGTGTTTTCTTGTATTCAGATGGAACTTAATGTGTTTTACCTTGTGCACATTGCCTCTTTTCCTGTCAGTGGGCACTATGGAAAGAGTCTGTGTATCTCTTATCACTCTCTCCTATCTTATCAATATAAGATCTCTCTGAGTCTTTTTTTCTACAGGCTGAAGAGTTCCAGCTCTTGCAGCCTCTCCTCTTATGAAAGATCCTGTGGTCCCATAATCATCCTTGTGGTCCTGTGCTGGACTCAGGCTGTGAAGATAAAGCAACCTTGGAATAGGCTACTCGGAATTTAAGGTCAGGTTGGACAGGTCATAAGATGTTCTCAAGTGTGTCTCAGCCCAGAGGGATGAAGTTGTAGTATGTGGGAGATTCTCTTCAGCCTGACATTTCTGTAATTATTTGATACTAACTTTTGCTAATAGCTGCCAGTTAGGATTCGAGACCTATATTCACAATGAATTTTAAAATTTGGCAGGAACGGCCATTTGGTGTTTACTTCTGACTCTTAGTGCTCTGTGGAGGAATATGTTCCTAGTAGTCCTATCTCAGATAAATACATTCAGCATTTATTTCTGCCAGCTTATTGCAGTGACCTCGAAGACATGAGGTAGCATGCAGTCCTCCCTCCATTGCCCCCTTTTTATTCCTCTTTGAAGGGGAGAAAGTAAGTGAATTCTTAAAACTGTACTTTTCTCTGTTGTGTTGGAACAGAAGGATACGCTTCTTCAACCCTGCTCTTTGAAGAGGAACAGGTGAGGTACTAGTCAGCCCTCTGGGTGTAAATGAGAGTCCGCTTTGTTATATGGGAGCTCGGCAGCCTGGCTGGTTCTCACTGCCTGTCAAGGAGGGGAAACTCTGACGCCCTTGCACAGGAGTTAAGGTTGAGAGAACATGCTGGTAGCATGCCTCTCATTGCAGATGCTTGCGTGGGTATAAATGATTGATGCTGGAAACACAGAGACTTCAGAGATCTGGTTAAAGCAACTGGAAAACCCTTAAGTCCCCAGGTGATACTGAGAGAAGTTGTATGAATGTCCTTATCTATCTGTAGCAAATGGGATCAAGCCGTTGAAATAGTCTTCCCAGCTGCAGGATGGATGAACTGTGTGTCATCAAGATGTTTCATAAAGTCCCAGTTTATGCACATTAAAAGCAGTACTTCATGTCTTGTCTTTCATGACAGTATAAAATTCAAGCAGTGCTAGCATACATGCATACTAAGTTTCTAAGCAGAGACAATAAAATGATAGCCCAGAAATAGCAAAGTACGGAAACTGGTGTGGTTAGGAAGTGTCAGGCTATAATAGTCTTTATGCACATCATAAATACTAATATTTCTTTGTGGTTTATGTTTCTGATAATCTTCTTACAGGTTGCTCTACAGTAGTGTCTAAGACCAATTCTAGGTATCTGCCAATGTGAACTGCAAGGCTGTAAAACACTTGCCCAGTGATCATCAATGATCTCTTTCTTTCAAGTCTGGAACAGCTGCAGTGATTTGTGAAAAATCTTTGCAGAACTGTGTGGTCAAACCAAAGATGCTTTACAGAGCAGGTCTGAAGAGATCTGTGGAGCAGAATTCAGGTTGTTTCAAAGATCTTTGTTGCACACTAGGACAGCTTATTGTTTCCAGGACTGCATTTTGTAGGATTTTCATGGCTGTTTGTTATTACCTCAGAAAAGTTTTGACGTGATTTTCAAAGGTAACTTGAGAATAACAGTGGATCTTGAGTTTTCCAAGGGGAAGTTTCATCAGTGGCATAGGCTGACCTTAGCATGGAGTGCTGCAAAAAAGTGGTCTGCCTCATTCTCCACATTTCATCTGTCTGGTTGATTTGGTATGGCATTGGACTACAAGGGTGGTATTCCAAGAGAGACTATTTGAAGGAGAGGGAGGGTGGGACTGCCCTTTCAGTAGTAATGTGGTCTGAAACCACTTGTAGAATCACACCTTCAGTCAAACAGTGATCTCCTTGTTGAATGTTTCCAAACCAGCTACCCAGCTCTCTATGGTGGAATTCCAGCTTTGTAAGCTTTTACAGGGAATGTTTTTTCTGTCATTCAAGTGTTACACATTGTGCTTAAACTGAAGCAAGGAGATACGACAAGGGGAGACGCTCAGTTGGCATATTCCTGTTTCTTACCTGTGGCTGCTATGAAAACTTGAATCAGTGGTGGATGTAATGTGATTCTTGGCACCCTCAAAAGTCATGCATACTCTTTGTCAGTATGTGTTGTCTCCTTCTGGCACAGCTGGTGGAAGTGAACTATTCCAGCCTCTCTTTCTTGACATTTTGGTCATGTACTCCATGTCTGTTGTCTGGGTGGCCAGAACCCTGCTTCTTCCTCAGAAACTCTTTCCTGCCTCTGTCCTGTTCCCGTGCACCCCAGCTAGTTCTTTAGGTTTATACATGTGATCCTGTCATAAATTGACCACTAGACCTGTGAAACCCTCAGCAGAACTTGACATAGTAAAATATACCTTATTTCCTGATGGAGGATGAGAAATAGTTTATTGTAGTTTCCAGCTTTATGTGACATATGAAATATGACCATGTTCTTTGTAGAACTGAAAATCTGTTTGTAGGTGCTGTGCTGTGCTGCTGCTTGGGATGAGGGGTTTGGAGAGAAAGGGAAGTTTTACAAAGTCTTACATTTTCCTGTGTTTTGTTCTTCTCAATTGCTACTTTTCTGCTGTTTCTTTCCATTCTGTTGAGAGGGGAAATATTGCTACAGTATAACCCAGTATTGAGGGTTTATCACAAGATGTTTCACTCATCTCCTTGGTGAAGAAAGGTAAGCATGGTGAAAGATAACTGTCCCTGCTTTCCCTGACTTTCTTTTTTTGGGGGGTACTCTGGCTGCTTCTTGCAAATGCCACTGGAGTTGCTCTGGGAGACTATGTCCTTGTTAGCATTTGCAAAAGGAGACTGGCCAATTGCAAGCTTCAGGTAAAAGCAGGAGCTCTCTTTGAGGGCCTTCCATCTTGCACTGGGCATACTGGGGTGAAAGTCCAAGGCCTCATGAGAGTTAGTTGTCTCGACTGGTCGATGGACAGAATGGGAAGTGTTCACAGATGCCAGCCGGGAGTTTGGCCACACAGGCAGAACTTAGCGACACACTGTTGCCCAGTTGTGCCATTTGCATTACTGTTTGGATGAGAGTGATCTGGACAGACTGCTGACTCCTTCCAAGCATTCACGTGTCCCGTGGTGTAAGGGCTGACTTGTGAAAAACCACAGCTGCCAGCTCCATGCTGATAGCCTGCTGGCTTAGCTGGGAGGAAATGGATGACAGAGCGAGCTGTGCGGGCTCTACAGCAGCAGGCCAAAATAACTGGCTGCTTCATATTAGCTTCTAAAAGCGCTAAATGGCTTTTGAAGCACATGTCCATTCCTCCATTTTCCCTGGGTTTTTCTCTGGGGTGAGTTTTTGCAGGGCAGCTGTGCAGGGAGCCCCGCAGGGCAGGTGAGAAGGGTGTGGGGCTGCTCTCTGCAGCTCAGCCAGTGACACTTCCCGAAGGGGGGCATGTTCTTCAAGGGGAAATGTGGTTGGGTTTCTTGGACCGCATCTCCTCCGCTTGCTTGCTTGTTCTCACAAGTATTTCACAGCCTGTCAAGTGAGACCTGAGGTAGCCTCCGTTTAAAGGGGAACAGAAAGGCAGAGCCACAAACTGTTGACCTACAGCACCTGCTCATGGAGAAGCTCAATTCAGGTATTTGCTTACCTTTCTAATAAGTCTGTTGATCTCCTGCTGATCACTGTTGATCAGTGATGGCCTCTCTAGCATGGGTATCATTATAATAATATAATTGCTGAATCTGTATATGTGCAAAGAAGTTGTGATTACTCAAGTATCTTAGTGAGTGGGAAGCCTGATCTGTCAATGCTTTAGAGCATGGATATTATCGAATGTAATGGGATGGTTTCCTCTTCCAATTCTTGCAGGTTCATGAGCCAGTCAGTAGTACATGATTGGAACTTGCAAGATGAATCATAGGATCATTTCACTGCTTATGTGGTACTTTGCAATTTCAGTATTTTCTGAATGAAAAAACAGATGAGTAATTCATACCCGAAACTCTGAGTGCCTGTTCCATCAGCTGTTAATCCAATTACTGATTAACATTGCTTGCTTCTTCCTGTATTACCTAAGAGCTCTGTGCTCACATATGACCTCTGGGTAGCCACCTCTGTTACAAGAATGCGGAAGTGCAGCACAGGGTCAGGCAATGCCAGAACTTCCTAAAAGCTCTAGTTATTCTTTATCGGTTAATTTGTTTCTATTACCAAATAACATCATTAAAGTAGAGAGACCAGGGGCTTGTTCTCTCCTTGCCCCCTGTCTTATCCTTGCTTACCGTAGTTGTAGCTGAGATCCACAGCTTTAGGTTTAATTTTTCTCTGAAAAGGACCACATATTGGCCAAATGAGGTAAAGATTGCCACACTATTGGTTCCGTATTGGGTTGGGGATGATACCCTGAGAATCAGAATGCTGGCAAGTGTCCATTTGCATTAACGTTTTGTTGTAATTTGATCATCACTGGCTCTCTCATCTGCTGTGAGCTTAGTCTTTCTGATTTAGTAATACTAGAAGAAACCAACAGAAATTACAGAGAGACTATTCTAGTAATAGTTGACTCTTCTTCTCCCCAAAATACATGACATCTTGCTCTCCATATGCCAAATATCTGATGTGAGAACTATCGTGTAAGGGAAGGATGTGGGACCAGTGCTGTATTTTCTCCTATATGCAGCTGGGCAGCCTGGCACTCCCAGGTGGGAGTAGTGCATGTTTCTCTCAGAGAAGGGTTCCCAAAATGTGTGTGGCTCTTGCAGATGATGACTTTGAACATTATAGTATAGATTAAAATATTGAGTTAAGGAATAGAAAGCCTTAGTTCATTTTCTCTGATACTTGATACCACTGTTTAAAAATCTGAAGGACCACCTTCAGTACCGCCTTTAGCCTTGTGTCAAAGTAGTTGTTAGTCAAATCTTCAGACTTGTGTTGGTGCAGTATTAAAATCTATTTGCTAAATTACATACATTGTTCTAGGTTTGTTTAAGAAATGTCAATATTAGTGGTGATGCCTTACTTGAACTTTAGAGCTCTGAATTTTTGGCTCCATTCCTTCTACAGCAAACATTAAAGCAGCAATCTACTTGTACTCATGTGAGTAGGCTTAGTTGCTATGTGGAGAGATTCACGTACTTAGTTAAGTGTGTGCACACCACTGTTTGTGAAAAAAATTTCAGCTCAATGATTTGCTAAAGTTTTGTGACTTAAAACTTGTCTCCAGAAAGCAAAGTTGATTTCTTATAGTTACTAAAATCCCATTTAAATGTGTAGAAAAAATATATATATAAAAAAGTGACAAAGAATTTCAAATATCTGAAGTCTTAATAATAATAATAACAATGAAGAAGTCTAGATTTAAATTCCTGACTGACTTCTAGCTTCAATGTTTGAAACTAGAAGGACACAAACTCCTGGCGGTGGTTTGCTTTTACTAACTTTGGCTCTCTTGATTTGTGGAAACTTAATGTACTTGGAGGTTGAGGAATTCTGAGTAAAATCTGAATTCTTAGCAGCTTCACTGTATGGATGCCACAGGTTAGACAGCATGGTTGGTCACTTAGGTCTTTCACTTCAGGACTGAGCATTTTAAATAGAACATTTCTTACTAATATAAAAACTCAGTCCAAATCTGAGATTTTATCTAGTAAATAATTTGTGCTGCTTTTTACAGATGTGTTTTATACTAAGAAGTAAATAACAAATAACTTCCAAAATGTTGTCTTAAATTATTGACTGCTCCACAGTTTTTCAAATTTTGGAAAACTTTGATTGTGGGAGATAGTTTTAAGAATTCATGTCAGTCTTCTGACAAGGTGAGGTCAGTTACTTTCACCTCATGTTCTGCGAGATGGGGGGGAAAACCTAGGGGGAGCCATGTGAATCAAGAGGTAGAAACTGGCTAAAAAAGTGTTCTCTACTAAGTAGATACAAAATTGTCTTTTGTTTCCTTTCTCTAGTTGAGAAAAGTATTTCCTGGCAGGGGTAAGTGATCTATTTTAGTTCTGTCTAGGGTTTTTTTTTTTTCAGTCAATGATATCAATTCAGTTTGTTTGCACTTCCATCAATATCCGTACTGGTTTTGGGAAATGGGAATGAGAACATTGTTTTGTACACACTTATTGTAAGCTTACATGTGTTTACTTCTACTCTTGAGACTGTTTAGGCAAAGTGCTGTTACTTTCAATGCAAATGCTCTGGTACATTTCAGCTTCACTCTTGCTGGAGCTTATAGTTGTTGCTCAAGGAACAGAACCCCTTCATACTACTGCCTCATGTTGTATTTTTTGATGCAATAATGAACTTGGGAGTTTGGGTGAGCAACATAACCAGGGCTGAGAAAACTAAAGATGCTACTGAAATGATGGAAAAGTTGGTTTTCACCATTCACTTTATGAAAGGAAGACTAAAGGCTGCTGGCCATCTTACAGTGTATCAGGGGAAGCTCTGTAGTTTCCCTTTCTTCAACTAGATCCCCTTTTCTCTTTGAGAGGAATGGCAAGTTCCACCCCACTACCTCCCTGACCGTTTCTCAATATGGATGAGTGTGATAGGTATTTTCAGCAAAGGAGAGTGATGTAACAAGACTCTCTATGCTTTATTTTAGACTCTGGCTGTGACTCTGTGACTGATACAGAAACAGAAGACGAGAAGAATCCAGCTTACTCCCATAGTCTTGCCATGAGTGAAGAACACGGATCATCCAAGAGCACTGGGGACCATCCAGTGGTGCAGCCTGACCGCATACAGTGTGGGGTACTGTATGTCCACTCCTTGGGTTATGTTCTTCCCGTGTGCTGGTGCAACGCATTATGCTGCTCTGTAATGGTCAACTTAACAGGCCTGGGAATTAGTCCCAAATTCCTTTTCTGTCACCTTGCCTCTCAACCCCCTATCCTCAGTGTCTCTGTTTCATTTGCTTGGTTCCCTAGGCCCAGGAATAGCTTGGTAACATGCAGTGCTCAGTGCAGTCGAAGCTGAGATGTCACTGGTTGACAGTGACATTAACACAGATGCTTGGCTTGTGTACTGCAAGGCAGATTCATACCCTTGCCTTCCTCTGTTCTGGTGGCAAGTGGATTAAGGTGATTGTAATGAACAAATTAACTCTACAGCTTGGATGCAGCCTAATATGACAGTTCTGGTATGTGTCTTATAAGTGACTCTGAAGAGTTTGGATTAGGGCTTCTTTTCTGAAAAACAACTCTTCTTAGTATAGCATCTCCTCAGATGGAAAGAGTCTGTTTCTTCTTTTGTTTCTGTTTAAAAAGTGGCTGTGCTGCTTGAGTGAAGAGACTGATAGAGTTGAAACTAAATAATTTTTTAAATCTAGCTTTAATCAGTTTATAAATCTGTCTGATAAATCTAGAGTTTTATTAGTTTCATGCATGTATCTATGCTGGTGCCAACTGTAACAGAAGCCACCTGCCTGGTTAGTCCATCACTGGAAGATACTCCTGAAAACCATTCAGGACTGTGAAAATGACAGGTGGTAATTCATGTGTTAGTTGCAACAACAACAAAATTCCTAGAAAATGTACTTAACAAAGTCAGTGTTTTTACATTGTTGAACCTGTATGTTGTAATGCCTTTTCTCTTAGGTGCAGACAACAGTTTATATTATCATGAAATGTAAACTAAATGGTGAAATGAAAACTGAAGTTGAATTCTCTCCAGAGAATGCATCCTCTGTGCGTGTGCTGGCTGAGATGGAGAATGAATACACAATCTCTGTGAAGGCTCCAAGTAAGCTGGACTAATATTTTCCTCACCACCTTCCCCCATTGCTTCCTTTCTATCTCAACCTCCCTGTCGTGAGAAGTGCCAGAGGGGGGTAAGGGTAAAGGTTGCAGTGCAGAAAAAATTGAGGTCAGAAAATCTTGAACTTGCATTCTCATCTTTTGTGATACTTTTGTAATGAGCAGCTGAGCGAGACTGCTGCCTGGGGGCTCTGTTTTCCCCCCAGCAGCAGTAGGTTGCAGTATGGAAACACCTTGAAGCTTGTAAAGCACTTTGAACTTAACTGTGTGTGATGACCACCACCACATTAGCATTGGCAGGGTACCAATGTGCTAGTTAAATAATTGCATGACTATGACAGTTTAATGTGTAATGATCTCTGTGATCAGAACAGAAACTATTCTGGCTTACCTTTTAATTTATGTATGTTCTGTCACTCTAGATATTTACATTTACAAAACGGAAGGTTGTCTAAACTTTAGGTTCACTAAACTTTAGGGGCATGATTTCAGAACCTTAAAGATTGATAGTAGTTTCCCAGCATTATTTTATTTAATCTACTTTGGTCTGTCCTCTTGAAGAGTCATTTTTCCAGCTCTGAGAATAGAGACTAATAGTCATTATAGCAACTCCCATAAAGTCAGTGAGGTGGGTTGATTTAAAGAAGGTGACCTCACCCACATATAAAGGTTCAATTTAATCTGTCTGAAATCAAGACTTATAATATAAACACAGGCCTCGAAACTAGCTTGTATTTGAACTATAAACATGACCTTCACATTGATGGAGTGTACAATTGAAGTTCTGCAGTTTCTAACAGTAAGAGAATAATTTTTAATTCCTTTCTTGTGTGACTGTAACTGTTTCATCATTTCCTGAGTTGCTAACAGGGAAAGATTAATTTCAGTGGGATTCAAAATATCTGTGTTTCAAAGAGAAAGTCCAGACTTATGAATGCACGCTAGACAAAACATCAAGAAGCTCTCGAAGTGCAGGTTGAAGAAAATCCTATGCATGGATAATGTTGCAAAGCTGGAATTCTTTTAAATTGATCTTATTCAGACAGTAGTGAGGCTGACAGATGTTGCAGAATTCGCAGTGACTTTTCAGATTTCTTTCCCTTCTCTTGTATTTTATGGCACGGCTTTAAAGAGAGCTCCAGAGAAATCCAGGGATGGAGAGATGTCAGACTTTCTAATTTGAGGTGAAGTACTGCTCGTATCAATGGTCCAGTCTACTGTTAGCAGATGACATAGCAGGTCCCAGACTATGTGCATTGACATAGATATAAGGAAGGTAGTTACAAAGTACTTTCCTACCTAGTGTTCAGACCAAGATCATGACTCTTTTTATGACACTTCATGAATTCAGTGCAGCAGAAACGCTTGGTATCCATCTGGCAGCATATCCAAACTCCTATACTCACAGTATTTTGTGCGAACTCGTGGCCATTGTTTGCTCTGATGGTGATTTCTGCTCTTTCTTTTTGAAGATTTAACCTCTGGGACAGTGCCTCTGCAGATATATTCAGGGGACTTGATGGTGGGAGAAACAAGTGTCACTTACCACACGGACATGGAGGAAATCAGCAGTCTGTTGGCTAATGCAGCCAACCCCGTACAGTTCATGTGCCAGGTAACGACAAACATAGAAACTATGCTTTGGAAACCAGCTCTTTCAGGGGCTAAGACAAGTGGGCATAAGCAAAAGTGCTTGCCATGAAGTAGCTCTTCCGAAATGAAGAAATGCAAGGTTATTTAGGGATTATCACATAACCTTAACATCCCCTTCTAGCGAAAGCATGGGTACTTTTTCTGTCTCTGAAGCACATAGCTGGCTGAGTCAGGCTATCCAACTAACAACAAAAAAAATGCAGTCAATCAATACATTTAGATCTTGATGACTTGAAAAGCTTGGAATGACAGAATTTGGTATAACAGAAAGTACCATAAGGAAATAAACTGTTTGGGAATTTGTACCTAAGTGTTCTTGAAAAAGATATGAATAGAAACAAAGGTTCATATTATCTGAAGGAAGCAGAGCAGAGTAACATAAAATGATTTGTTTCCTCTTAGCACTTCTTTAACAAGGCCACTCCTCAGTTTTCGTATTGTATTTTACCCAGTTGGGGTACCTGAACCCTATTAGAGGGGTAAAGCTTGCACGAGGCAAGCTCTCAGATGTGTTACCTTGCTGGCTGCCTGCATGTCCGTGGTTGGCCACGTAGCAGAAGCCTACAGAGTAGTGCTGTTAGTCACCAGTATACCTGGGGCAGGGGAGACTGTGTTTTCTTTACTTTTTAGTTCAAGTTGTGGAGAAGTTGGTACCGGTTGATGCCTCTGCTTGGGGAATAGGCATGTTTCCCGGTGGCTAAGAACAAGCTCGAAAGCCAAACTCAGAGTTTACACCAGAGTAATTAAACATAGGCTAGTGCATACTTAAAGCAGGAGGGATACTTCATTGGAACAGTTTCAGAAGTAAGATTATACCTGTCTTGCAGTTGCATGAGTGACTTTCTCATTGTGCTCTGTCTTGTTGTGGAGTGTATGATTCTTACTTACCTCTTCAGTTAAATGATATGCTGTTTCTGGACCAGGAAGCTATTCATGTTCTTTGCTTGACCTGAACATTTCTACCTTCTACATTTATTTTCTGTTTCTACTATTTTCTGATTGTGCTTCATAATAAAAGTACCATAGAAATCTCACCTTAACTGAATCTCCAGACTCCTCCAAACAAAAGCACTTTCCATTTATCTCTAGGCCTTTAAAATCGTGCCATACAGCATAGAAGCACTGGACAAACTGTTGACTGAGTCACTCAAGAAGAACATTCCTGCCAGTGGTTTACACCTGTTTGGAATCAACCAGCTGGAAGAAGAAGATATGACAGCAAGTAAGTTGAAAGATTCTTGGTTTCTTTTTAAACTTTGTTTGTATCTCTTGTTTTACCTTGAAGCACCTTAACACTGTGGAATGCGGTACCTCCATAGGCTGTCTCAAAAATCTTGGATCTCAGCCAAGAAACTAAATTTTTGGTGATTTCTTTATCAATTTCTATAGAAAGGGGATTGCCCTTTGAGTCAGCTGACTCTTTTTTAATTACATTTGTCAGTCTCACTTCCTAAACTGCGACAGATGCAGCTGGGTAGACAGCTTCAAACACAGCCAGAGTGAAAAGATGATGGTTTCCAAATGTCTCCCATATTTTCTCTTTTGTTTCTCACCTTTGTCTCTGTTGCTACTAGAGAAAAACTTAGATTCTAATGGGATCCTGTTCTCACAGATCAGAGGGATGAGGAGTTGCCAACACTGCTTCACTTCTCTGCAAGATATGGGCTGAAGAACCTCACTGCCTTGCTGCTTACATGCCCTGGAGCACTGCAGGCCTACAGTGTAGCCAACAAGTATGGCCACTATCCAAACACCATAGCAGAAAAGCATGGCTTTAAGGATCTCCGCCAGTTCATTGATGAATATGTGGTAAGAGGAAGCAGCAGTCTTTCTGCCTTGTCCCACAGAGAGTGTGGGCAGTGGCACCAAGCTTGGCACTTAAGTGTTGTGTGAGCAGGAGTGGTGGGGTGATAAATTGTGCAGTGTGGTGTGTTAGGGTGTAGAACACAGACATCCAGCCACTCTGAAAGCTTCCAGGAGGGAAGGTTAGGTGCATCTCTGGAGCTAAGGAAATTCCTGGGGCTTTTGCACAGACCAAATAAGATGGAAGAAGAGAATGCCATGCTGGCATCCTTATCATCCATCCATCTAATGAAGTTTCTGCAGGGGTGTGGTTGGGGCCTAGTATACTCTTCTAACTTCTCATCTCTGGAAAACTACAGCCCCTTCATCCTGATTACTTCAGGGAGTAATATGGAAACAGAATACGTTTGAGAAGATAGAATTTGAAGTGTATCTGAGGTACAATCAGATTGAGGTACAGTAAGATGAGCTTATTAGCTCATTCACAGCTGATCTGCATAGTCTACCTGCTCCACTTGATATCCATTTCTTCCTGTGTCAGTATAGCTGTTTGTTCCCCCATTGTTCTATCCGGGATCCCAATTCTCAATTCAGTTCTCTTTGAGCTAACCCCATGCCGAGAAGGCAGCACTCTTACTTGTGCAGATTATGACATGGACCTGACTCGAGCTGCACCAAGCACTTGTTTCTGTGGGGTACCTTGGGTATGCATGGAGTTTATCCTTTCTTTTCAATTTGAAGTGTTTCAGGCCTGTATGCTTCAAAATAATAAGAAGCTCCTTGACTCACATCACACGAATTCTATTTGCCTTTGCTTTCATTTGAAAAGTTGTGTGTAATTGTCCTTAAAAATTGCCAGAATGGAGGGTGATAGATCTGTTAGCCTTAATGTGGTTCTGCCAGCCCATTACAGTAGTGTTTAAACCCTATTTAGGAGGTATGGGTGGTTCTTGGATTTGGGGCTTGCTTCTTGATATAAGTATGAATTTAGGATTATACGTTAGAGCTAAATAAAAGTTATTGTGTGTTCTGAGATCAGCAGAGCTGCAGAAACTGTAAATTGTGTGATCAAAATCTTTGCATTGGGGTAAATGAGAGATGTGCAGGAAGTCCTTCCAACCTCTCATTACCGTACTGTGCTCCTTCTGTATTCTCTCCACCAGCACAGTGACAGCTGTGTTAAGAGTGGGTCCTGCTTTCTGGCTGTCAAGCTGTGCAGCATAGTTCCAGAGCATACAAATCGTCTGCACTGGTGTGGCAATTGCAAGGTAGTGACTAGAATCACTACTAGTAGGGATATTTGAAAATCCCAGTAAACCTCTTTACTCACCTTATTTTCTCTCTAGCAAAGGTACCTCTGCACCTCTGTAGAGCATCTTATGAGCTACTGGCCTGACCCATTTTGAATGGAGGGAAGCATGTGTAGACAGTTTTGACACACATGCCCTGTGGATTGAGGGCCCATGAGTTGGCATTTGTGGATGGAAGAATATCTTGTAGTATTGTGACTAGTTAAGATGGCTGTGCTTGTGACATAGTTGGAACTTGGGAGTAGGATGGGACGAAACTTTACATTCTGCTCCCTGGTGTGGTTTGGTGAAGATCTGCAATCTTCCCCTGCTCCATGTTGCAAATCTGTGAGAAAGGGTTCTGCTGTCCTGTGAATTACAAGTTGCCTGTATTATGTGAACAGCTGCCTGCTGTGAGGTTTCCTGTTAATATCACAGAAAACGGTCTTTGTACTCCCACTCTGGGTGTTACATGCTGCTGCTAATGGCCAAGAAACTGAAACTGAATCTATATCAAAGCTAAAACTTCGCTATCTTGCAGATGGCAAGCGTTCCCCCTTTCTTTCGCTTGCCCCAAAATAGCCTTTGACAAGCATTTGTATTTTTAGAATGAGCTGTGTTTATGTTCTGGGAGTTTGCAGATATTGGGTAGGACACGCAATTGAAGGGGCGAGAGGCTGTAATGGCTATTCAGAATGTGTTAGCATCAACTTGTTTCACTTTCCTTACCTATTACTACAACACAGATCTTGAAGACTTGGGCCCATTCAGCTGTAGTGGGAATTTAATTGATTTGAGATGCCTTAATCTTTGGGAATGGGCTACCTTTAGGTGGTTTTTTCCATAAGTGATGGGAGAGTGAGGTATCATTTGCTTGCTTTGATTCTCCATGTTCTTTATTTGAGACTTGAACTTTTTTTTTCTTGCCCTCCTTTCACTCCAGGAAACTGCAGATATGCTGAAGAGTCACATTAAGGAAGAGCTGATGCAAGGCGAGGAGGATGAGTCTATTTATGAGTCCATGGCTCATCTGTCCACGGATCTGTTAATGAAGTGTTCATTGAATCCTGGCTCTGAAGAGCTTTATGAATCCATGGCTGGATTTGTCCCTGGTGCTCCAGAAGATCTTTGTATGTATATTTGTAGAATCACAGAATCATAGGATGGTTTGGATTAGAAGGTACCTCTAAAGCTTACCTAGTCCAATACCCCTGCAACGAGCAGAGACATCTTCAAACAGATCAGGTTGCTCAGAGCTCCTGTCTCTCATACACAGTAGCACCTCAGTTACAGCTTTTCTGCTCTCACTACAAGGAAACTATGCTGCATCTCTAATATTGGCTGGCTGATAAAGGGTTTTTTGGTTGTTGTTGTTGTTTTATTGCTAGTGTACAAGATAAAGAGCTGTTTCCTCAGTGTTTTGAGGACTCCCTGAACCCTGAGCAAGTGATGTAGCATATAGAAGAGACTAAATTTTCTACCGTGTTCTGCTTGTCACTCCTGAGAACCAGCGGCTAAGGGCACTCTGACTTACAGACACCAACAAAAAAGATGCGATTTTACTGACAACTGGGAAACTGAAAAAACAAGGGCTGAACTTTAGCACAACAACTTGAAAGCAAAAGAAAGGGAGCATATAGAAATATACATACGGCAAAGATTATAACTGAAAAAATCATTATTCTAATCCAGTTGGTTTATTGCTAAAAGCATAGAGCTAATTCTGATAAATATGCAGATGTTTAACTTTTTCACCATTCCATTAATATTCAGTGAGGCCAATTGCAAATATCAAGTTAAATACCTATGTTAAGCAATTGTAAATTTGCTGCTCTTACTTACCTGCCTGTTTGGTCTGCCTTCATCCCACTATATATTTTATGATTCCCATGATGAGCAAAGAATCTAGCTTTTTATAATTTAAGTACCTCCATAAGGACTCCTAGTGTTTCTGCAGGTTTTATGTGTGCTGCCTCCAGGTAAAAGTTTCCTTTCAGAAACACTTTTGCTTATAGGCTATATGGGTCCTGGGCTGTTTTTCTCCTCTTTTAGATTACATGATACTATAAAACACATTTTCCTTGATTATTGAGTCCAGAAGACTGTCAGTTTTTGCCTGAAATCATAGATTCTTCTCTGGAAAGTTTTATTTCTTTGCTGCAGGGATAATTTTGCTACCAAAACCAGGATTGTTCTGCCTTCAGGTGGAGATAAGCAGTAAGTCGGGTTGGACTTGTAAGAAACAAAGCTGCTGTTGTTTGCAGTAGTGGGGGTAAGAGTTTCTAGATGTTTGCAAGCTCTGCCTGCAATCAGTATGCAGCTGAATGGAGTTGATTGACGAAGCCTGTGCAGGGGGAAGAAGCATGCTTGAAACTACTAAGCCCAGCTTGTCTTCTTTAAGCCCTGAAATGCCCATATCTCCCAGAAACTATCCAGGGGATATTCCTTTCTTTCAGGTATGCAAATCAAGCTCCCTGTAATTTATCACTTTTGAACTGAACTCTGAAAAGACTCTCCTGCTTCTTCTGGAGTTCTAGTATATTGCCTCTGCACACAAAGCTCTGCTGCCTTCTACTCAGGACTCTTTTGTTGAAATTCTCTGTTTTTCTTATGTAGTCTGTTAGTCTTTGCCTGAAGAATATTTACAGCTTGTCTGAACATTGCTTAAAAACTATGTGTAAGTTTAAATTGGCACAGTTCTTGACGCTTAGATTGGTTCTCTCAAAGTTGTTTCATTATTATTAAGAACACAAACAACACACGGGCAAACTCCCACTGAAATTAATGGGAGTGTTAGCTGGTTTAGAACTGCCATCACAAATAAAGGATTCAAGCTTTTGTACTGACTTAAAGGTTTGTGAGGATGAAAAACTCACTAGGAAATCATAATTAACTTCTACTGAGGTACTTTCTCTATGACATATCCTTATGTGAATAGAGGACAATACCTGGACTATTTTAAGTGTAGCCATACTGTGGCAGTGTTCCTATTTATCGTGGTCGAGGTAGGCTTCCACCTCAGCTTTTCAGAGACTGATCAAAGGAAGGTTACATACCACAGGGTCAATTTGTCTGGCAGGAACTGGCTTGAGAATAAGGTAACACAGGACTGGAGCCATTGTACTGAGTTAAAAGTAGTAGCAAATACTTGGATACTAGAGTGTCCTGTTGTATTTTTCACCCCACTTCTGATTTTTCAATGCAATTTTATTTTTTTTTTCTCTCTGCATTTGGTCTTGGGAAAACATTTTCAGAGAAAGTGCAGAAGCTGTGCAAGGGCCCAGTTTTGCTTAAATAGACGCTACTTAAGTTGCACACACCTGTGTTGCATTGCTAGTTGTGCCTTTAAGGTTTGGAATAATTGATGGAATTTAAAAAAATGGAAAAGGTTTTGTTCATCTGCTGAACACTGCCTCCCTTCCTCTGAAGGGGAGCATCCTTTCCTAGATAGGTCTTAATGCCCTGAGCACTATAAGTCATAAAGTATTCCTAACCACATCAGTGGGACCTTACTAGCTCTTGCTGTACCTAAATTGCTGTTCTTTATTAATGAGTTTGAATTGCCTTCTTTAATTTTTTTATCATTAATCTAATTGTTCCTTCTTCAGAAGAGCATTTCCCTCACTCTTCACTCTTACTACACTTTTAAAATACCTGTACAGTTAAATACAATTTTCCAGAATTTGCTTCAAGTTTGTGCAGGTTGCAGGTAAGTGGCATTTAGCTGAGTCACACAGTTGCTGAACAGCAAAGAGGGAGGGTTCCCTCCATCATATTGTCTGATACTGTGAACTACAGCATCAGATAAAGTGCTTTCCTTGTTCTGCTTTCCTTTCACCACCACCTCCTGCTGATTTTTGCAAAACAGTATTTTGAGTAGGCTGGAGTTGTGCACAGGAGGGACTCTGAGAGCAAGGCCTCTTCAAAGTGCTGCAAATCTGTTTGATTTTTGTGAAGATTAAACAGTCTGGTTTGTGTGTGGTGTTATGCTGTTTTACTTTGGGAAAGAGTTAGGCTGAATTCCCACTGTTCAAGGTCTGACAGTGACAGTAGCTGAGAGCTGGTTGAAACATCTGGACTCACTCATAACACTGTTTCTGTATTTATGAACTGTGTGGACACTCAAACTCTACATAGTGTGAGTTTAACGCAGAGATTTAATCCTTTAACCTAGAGAGTTTCAGCTGACTAAAGTCTGTTGTCCTGTAATTTACAGACCTCCAACACCTAAAGAATAGATGTTAGTTCACATATGAATAAGTTGTGATGCCCTTAATCTACTGTCTTGCATATTCCCTCCCTCCTCCACCATTTTATTCTCTTGAGACCAAAGTTTCAGTAGTGTTCTCACTGATTTTTATTTTTGCCTTAGTTAATGCAAGAAACAGTAACCTCGTCATCCTTGAGCAAGCTGAGAGAACTGTGCACAGAAATATAACTGCTTATAAAGTTCTGAGTTGTGATTTATACCAACACATTGAATCTTTTGTCTTGCATAATGAAGGATTGGTCTCTGTAAAGAGGTAGCTTCCTTTCTGTGCAGGAATATTTGGCATCTAGTGTTTTCAAATGTTTACTGGGGGAAGGGTGTTCCTACTTTCTAAAGTGTACCCACACATGGATATTTTAGCTGCTGGGAACAATCTATAGGTCATAATTCATCTTCTGTATGTCTGTTTGCAGGTTGGTTGAGCTCCCTTCTGAAGCTGTAAACCCTGCAAAGGGAAACTGAAACTCTGAATAAATACCTTTTAGCAACTAAATTCTGACTTCTAGGAACTGCTTAACCCTCTTCCTGCTAACCCTTCAGACCAACTTTCCCCAGTAGCCTCAGGAAAATCTGGTGACCTTTCTTGTAATACCCTTTTGTGTGTGCCACCTTCTTGTCACTTCTATCTCACTAGCTTGTTTTTGCAGCAAGTGGAGCAGGTGGTGTCACCGACACTGAGTATTAAGTCTCCTCTGTATGCAACAGGCCCAGGTTCAAGAAGGTAGCGAGGCGATAATCTTGTCTTCTGAGGAGAACTAGTTAGCTGATTAACTATACTATGTGATAGAAAGCAAAACCTGCAGTATCCTGTTGCACTAATGATTTAGTAATCCTGCAGAGCACAGCCAGAACTGGGGAGATACTGTTTCCTACACAGAGAGTGAAAGGAAGTTTGGACACCTGTCATGTTCTGTTCTGCCCCCAAACCCATAAGGAAGTGGCTTTCTTCTGGGGCTGTGTTTGCTACAGGTTCATTTCTAAAAGCTATGTTAAAAATAATCAAGGTGGCTATAAGGTGGAAAAATTGCTCTACAGAAAACCGATTCTTTAGCATGCTCAAATGTCAAATCTGTGCTTTCTTGTAATGCAGTGGCACTTACATGAACTTTATATTGGTTGATGGTAAGGAGATTAGCTCCAGCAGCATGCAACGTGACACGGACAGCAGAGCTCTTAAGGCACTGCTGGTGTGATTAGTCCATACAGCATGCAGTAGTGCTGTGGCTATGCTGGAGGTATTCCTGCAAGGTTAAATCTAGGTTGAGTGCATTATATGACTGTCAGTGAGTCCTTTGGCAATTGTTGATTTAAAAAAAAAATGAAAATAATACCACAAAATCTTGCTGGCATATTCTTATTCCTTTTTCATAATCTCAGCTTTGCAGGAAAATAATAAGAAATATTAGAAAATATAAAAATACATTTATAAAAATATATTCTTGCATGTAATGCAAACCATCTAGTTTACCATCTAGAATTATGGCACAGTAATAGATATGCCTCAACAATTCACTTATTAACCAGTCTTGTTTTTAATATCATTAGGAGCATGGTTACCTAGCATTTCGTTTCAGGATTAGTGTTCGCGTTACAGTGAGGTTGACCCTTTTTTAAAAAAAATCAGAATTCTTCATGTAAAACACTGAATTAACTAAGTATCTTACTGTTTGCTGTTACTCCTTTCTCAATACTGGATTATCATCTGGCCCCCTAAACACCTTCCAGTCTAACTATTTGACTCGGCCAACTGTTTTGACTTCTAGCTAATAAACAAGACAAACACTATTTTCTGGGTTATGGGAAAATTGCCTTTAATATCCTGCCTTGTGAAATCACAGGTTTCCTCTTGGGAGCACTGTGCAGAGGCCAAAACTTTCATCTGGCCAAAATACTCTCAATAGTAACCAATACTCGGTGCCTGCTTAAAGCCTTGTCAGAGCTTCTCAACAGCAGTGTTAGTCACCCTCAAGTCTAAGCATCAGGCAGCTGGAAAGGTTTGTGCAGAGTGCACTGAACATGGCAACTCAGAAGCCTTTTTTGAGGAAAATGTCTGGTCAGTTGCCCAGCTTCTTCTTTGGTTGTCACCACAAACCAAAGGGCCAGTCAGAAATACCACATCAGTTTATTATATTACTTTGTCCCACACATTTAAGGATATAATTAACAGGTTCATCATTCTGATTTTTTTTTTCAGATGTAGAGATGCTTCAGTCCAAACCAGACACTCCAGTTGCTGGAGATGAAGTTTCTCTAACTACAAAAGACTCAATGCTCCGCAGGTTTTTAGAAGGTGAGACCTGTTTGGCGGGAGGGATGGCAGCAGCACAGTTAAAGCAATTAAATAGAATTTGAAATTTCTCCTTCTCTTAAGGATAGGAGATAGTCCACACTGTTTGCTTATTTCAAACAAAGGAACAATTCTCTTTAGTACTTTGTAGACTATCATAAATAGGTTTTGGAAACCAGTGCTCTGTTTGATTTGTTAACTGTTATAGTATGCCACTAACTGTTTTTCAAGTTCTTAAAAAGCGTTAGGAGATTTTTCACTATTTCTTCACCAAAACAGATGGTGCAGGTTTAGTGGCAAAGAGTTACGTACTACTAGATGTTCATGACTTTATCAAGTCAAGTTCTGTCCTGAAGGGCTTTGGCACTCTAGAGTCACAGCAAAACTGGATGCTTTTGCCTGTGAAATGGTCAGCTTGGTAAGAATGTGGTATATAATGCATCTGAAGGGATGCAGTGTTCAGTGAAGTGACCAGGTTGTTATTCTTACAAACTGTACTCTGTTGTAGGCGGTAGCCTGGATGTGCCAGATTCAGAGGAAGGAGTTTACGAGCCGTGTGGTGAAGATGTATACTACCAGGTGGAACAAGATACTTTTCCACAGGAAATGGCTAACAGACCTCCAGTTCCTATTCCAAGACCAGAGTCTAGTTCTCCACAGCCAGACAATGAGCTGTACATCTCCAAAAGTGAGTTGGATACCAGTGAAAATGTAGACTAGTCAACTGTAATATGGCATTGACATGGGCTTCAGTTGCCAAATAAATGCCAAGAAAGCCTACACTTTTTGAGATCCCTGTATTATTTTACTCTGGAGTTGAACCACCTTTGGGATCCAATTTCATATGTTTTTCATCTTTTGTCTACTCTGAAAATATGGGGATGTTGTATCTCAAGATCATGGCCTGAGCTTGCTCTTAATGAAAGCAGTAGGATGACAGATTACCCCCAAATGGTATAAACAAATCCAACTAAATAGGAAAGATCCTGATATTATAAGGACACAATCAAGCTAATAAATTGAGACATTGCTGCTCAGTAATAGAATCATTGATTCAATCACATTTATATAGGGCATGATTTTATACCTTGATATCTCCTTCTGATGTGGGGTTTAATTGAAATTGAAAAAGATTGTACCTGTTAGTTTGCTAGGCAGTTTTGGAAATCTTGGTCATATTTCACAAACATTCTAACAAGAACTACAGTACCATGTGAGAGAGTAATTTCAGTGACTTCTCCTTTCTCCCACGACAGGACTATGGGGAGAGCATGTCCAGACTTCTTTTAGAGGTGCCTGGGCTAAATTCTTTGAGGTCAATAGAAAGGGAATTCTGCTGTACAGATCTTTGTTTTCTTCAATGGACTTAGTAGGGTAACAGAAGCTGTAATGCACTGCAGAATTGTGTGTACTTCCCATATTCATCCTTGCTATGTCTGTCTTCATGAGATGCATTTTAGTATCTAAAGAATGTTTGTTTTGCAGTTTTTGCACAGAAAGCTCAAAGACCTGAGAATCTTTATGTCCCTAGAGGAAGGATTAAGAAAGGTAAGTCAGAAGTTCACTCTGAAAATCCTTCCAGTAATCCAAAAGCAGATCCTCTGAGATAGCTTCACTTGTGTGAAATATGACAGAATAGACTGTTTTACAAAGCTCTGGGGATAACAGTCCTTTATGAATGACCCAACCTTTTTGACCTTATGTGACATTGGAAAATTTTATAACTATATCCTTTTATCAGGTACTCTACATGTATCCCCTGTCTTGGAGTTTATCCTCAGTCAGGATCATAATGGCCATTGAAGTCCTTTTTTATGGTGTGAACCATATTACTTCATGCAAATGATGTCCCACTTTTAATGTTCTGTATATAGCCACTCCTTGTTAATCATTATTTCCCATGATTTCACTTTTAGTGAACCAATTGCCATTGCTCTCTGCACCTCCAAAACTCTGTCCTTATACTTTCTTATCCTGTGCACTATCAGAGTGCCAGGTACCACATCTAAGCTTTTATCTCGTGTTGGAAACTCCTCTGTATGTTACAGATGAGTTACAAAATGCCAGCATCAGTAGGATGAGTTTTCCATTTCTGGACTTACGCTGTACAAATTACCTAGGAAGAGTCTAGTTTTGTGACTGCCAAGGTGAAAGATCTGTTTTGTGGATTGCAGAGGAAGCCAAGCACTTTAAGGAATACATTTTGTGATGTTTGCTTAAATTATATTTTAAGAATAGGGATTATCTCTAGGAAGTATTTGTGTACAAGGCTACTTCTCAGTTGGACTTTTAGCCCTAACAAAGCAGGATGGCCTAAGAACAAAACACTTCTTAGGAAACATTCAGTCTGTAATATTGATTTTTTTTATTTTTTTTTTTTTATCTCTGCTATATCAATGATGCTTGAGCTCTTTGTATTCAGTGAGGAGGGCAGATGCCACAAGTTCAATAATACTTTTGGTGGTGTTCTCTCTTCAGAGACTATAGTCAGGCCTGTAAGGGACCTGTCTCAATCAAGCATATATGATCCATTTGCTGGAATGAAAACCCCAGGCCAACGGCAGCTGATTACATTACAGGAGCAAGTGAAAATGGGCATACTCACTGTGGATGAAGCTGTACTTCATTTTAAGGAGTGGCAACTGAATCAGAAAAAGAGATCAGAATCATTCAGGTTCCAGCAGGTACAGACTTACTCTACTGTTTAAGAAATACAGCTGTCTCTCTAGGTTATATCACAAGCTGTTTCAGTGCGGGTACATTTCTCTCCCAGTTGGAGCAGGAAGACTGCAAACACAGTCCTCTAACTAGCAGAGTTCTCTCCTGACATGGAAAGGCTGTTCCCAGGCAGCAGCAAGCAGGTAGCTGTTTTATAGATCTGTTTGTCTTGCAGTAGGATTCTTAGATTTTGGACATCTATGCACTACAAATTGGACCAAATCCAGTTGGCTAAATTACCTCTCCAGAGGTCACCTAGCAGCTACCTGCTAGGAGGGGACTTCTGGGATGAACATTTACCTTGTCAGTTCTCATCCATTTCAGATCAGTGAAGACTGTGTCCCGGATGGTGTGTTGGCTGTGAAGTCCTAGCTGGTAGATGGTCTGATCCCTCCCTGGGTGTTTGTTGATGGCCCCAGGACTGTTCTTTGCAGCTGGGCAGGGTCTAGCAAGAGTCATGAGTAAAAGCAGAGTGTTTGGGTGGCTTAACTGAATGAGGGAGTCATTTTGTTGGCAGCAGCAATATAATGACTGATGTAACTGGCACTCATAGTTTTTCTCAAGTTAGAGGCTCCCTCTTTAAAACCTTGCTTAGTTCTTTTGGAGCCTTTTGTTTGTGCTTTAGCAGTCTCACACTTGAGTGCTGGTCTCCAGTGTGTGATATTGTTTTGGAAGCTGTCAGAACAAAATCAAGGCTTTTCTCCTCCTCATTCTCACTTGGAAGGGTCTTTTCTACCCAGAAACAGTCAGAGGAATCCCTTTTCCCACCAGTGAAGAACACAATAGTAGTTGTCTGTAGAAGAGATGAAGTGGTATGCTCTGTGCCCCATCCCATAAGCAGCTTTCGAAGTTTCTGCTCTAAATCTTCCTTCATGGTACAGCAGTTGCTTTACCTGCTTTTCCACCGGTTCCACCATATTTCCTCTCAGATATATACATATTTCCCTGCTGAAAAAAAGTTGTTTTTTTTTCTACCCACTTTTTCATACTCTAAGGTACAGTATGCTGCCACACAATAGTGAAGAGACTTTGCTCCTAGTTACACTTCCAGATGTCCCTTCTTGCTTCACTGGGGATGTCCTGAATTCTTTGAGTTGTCCCTCACACTCTGGGATGTGTGGCAGCATTTTCTGTCCCTACAGTCAGAATTACCTGTTTATTAGTACAGAAAGGACTTTGCAGTTAGTTGATTGAGGGTCTTGTTTCTGTGCCAGTGTCACAGTGAAAAGAGAAAATAGAGGGAGTTCTAAACCCAGTGTGCTGCTTATCTGCAACTGCCAATGAGTGTGTGAACTTGACCTTAACATACACAATGAACATTTAAAAAGTCTTAGCTTCTGAAAGGCACACATGGGTTTCTGAAGGGAATAGATTAAAACCTGTTGATGTGGTTTGGACTTCAGCCAGGTCTAGCAGGCTTTGTTACAGCTTGGCTGCAAAGTTTGATGAAATATAACATTAGTTTTGTCAGAAAGCTGCTCATCCTCCTTTAGCCAAAGCCCTGAAAAAAATATCTTGTGATGTTTCTAGGAAAATCTGAAACGTCTACGAGACAGCATAACCAGGAGGCAAATGGAGAAGCAAAAAAAAGACAAAAGTGCAGGTAACAGTCTCTGATTCACACATTCTCTGGTAATGAAGCACTTAACCATATTAATAGGCTCTTGAGGCAGAAATATGTCTGTGTATATTGTATTTCTGTGATATTTTAACATATACATCCATGTGCCAATTGTCAAAAACATAGGGAAGTTTCTTTACTCTTCAGTTTCACAGACAAGGAAAATATGCCCACGTCTCTGTAATGCATCTTGATTCATTCATGTATAGTTATGACTGCCCTTATGTGATTGTGTTTAACTTTGTTCTTAAGTGCAAAACTGTCTCTCAGAGGCTATAATTGCATAGATCCTTCTGAGCTGTTCATTTTCCCTTCCAGATTTAGAAATTACAGTACCCATTCGACGTTCTCATAATACTTTGGGGAGACCAGAATGTGGAATATACGAATACACCCCCAGGAAAAACATTTTTCCACCAAAAAAAGAGTTGAAGCGAGGAGACTGGAAAACAGAAAGCACATCCAGCACAACAAGTAAGCAAGCCCTGAGTGTCACCCTCTCTACAGGAAAGCTGGATGGAAAACAATTCCCCAGCCTGACCCTCGAGTCAGCTCAGAGGACAGGATTTCTGTTCCTGAATCCCAGCACTGACACTGCCACCCCAAACCCTGCATGCCTCAGGCTGGCTGTTCTTAAAACTGTAAAAGCAACTCCAGGTGTACATGAAGTGGTTTGGGCACCTTGTGTCTGCATCTCTGCAGGAGGAGTATCTGAAAGCTGAGCAAAAGATTCCCTTGAGTCTTCTTGGGGAAGACATACCACCTGTCTGCAGTTCTTAGAAGTAGATGGCAGCTACTCTCTTATTGGAAAGGATGCTCCCTGTCTGTGACTGCCAGCAGGCTGTGTGCTCTTCTGGCCTGAGGGGTATATTTATATTTCAGGCTGGAAACCAGTCTCTACATGTAATTTCCTCAATTGTTGTAGAAAAAAGACAGCATTTTTCATTGGAAACTGTGGGACCTCTTGAGTGACTTGGACAGTCTGCACATTTTTATTATCTCCTTAGAGCCCATGACAGTTAAATGGCTTTGTATAGATGGTTATTGAAGGTTGTTTGAACAAGGTTGTCATTGTAGCTTGGAAACAGACTAGGAAACATTCTTGCAATGAGTGAGGGTTGTTGTGAGAGGAGGTGCAAAGCAGCCATTTGGAACAGTATCTCTCAAGCAGTCACTTATTCCAGTAATGAATATGTGACAGTGGTCAGAGCTGTCTACCTTCATGCAGTTGTTAAAGATATGGGGACTGATAATTTACATATACATAAATGCTGGGTGTGTAACCCTTGTGAAAATATTTGCCTGACTTGCCAGGTGATATTTGCACCAGATCTTTTCAATTAAGTTAGAGTTGGGGTTATGAGTATTTAACAGAAGACTGGATCTAGATAGGGCAGAAATCTTCTAGAAAGAAAGCATAATTGAATGGTGTGGCCCTGTGGTTTGTGTTGCATGAAATGCTGCTGTTTGGATCCTGAACATGTGAAAAATAACAGTGGAAATAAATTAAACAAGCATTAAATTATGTGTGCAGGAGTTAAGCATGAGGTTAAAAGAGCCCTGAGTTAGTGATTTGCAGTTAAATCACCAGAATTTAATAATCAGTTTGTTTTCTCTTGCTTACTCACTCTAGGTAGTGCAAGTAACCGCTCCAGCACTCGGAGCATATTGAGTGTCAGCAGTGGGATGGAAGGGGACAGTGAGGTAAGCTCTCACCTCTGCTATATGCTGCTGTTCTTAAGCACATGGCTTTGTTTTCACTCAAAAAAAAGGGAGCTCAGAGATGGTGATGCACTTGCAGAAATGGAAAAATGTAGCCACTTCTGTTGTGAAGTTAGCAAGAACCAAATTTTGCTGGTCTGTAAGCACTTCTCTTTGTTTTGTAGGACAATGAAGTCCCAGAAACAACTAGGAGCCGCAGCCCAGTTGCCCACCAAGCAGAGAGGCTGCCTTTCCCAGAAAGGCCTCCCAGAGTGCCTCCTCGAGGTGCAAGCAGGTAAAGCTAAAAGGCAGCTCAAACATGAGTTTTCCATGAATCCATATGGAAGCTTTGGACAGAAAGTGAGGCAGGCAGCAGGGCAGGAAGCAAGTGTGTCTTTGAACAAAATCTACCAGACTGTTATCTGCCCAACACACACTGTTAGGAATTGTAAGATCCTTGTTTCTCATCTGTAATACGTGGATGAATCAGTTTCCTAGTTGGTAGCATTCCTACTGCAATGTTGTCACTGAGGTTCTTACACAGCATCACAAACTTAAGAAACATGTAAACATTCCAAACAGTCCAACCAGTGCAAGTCTGTGAAGTCCAAGCCCCCAAAAGTTATCTCAGTACAGATTCTAATAAAATTTTCCAACTGCTAAAGCAGTAATTACCACTGTGTGGGTGCAGCAAGGTCTGTTGGCTTGGCTCTGGCAAAGAATATAGTTGTAATTCATCTGTAGTCTGTTGGATAAAAGATTTAGGATATTTTGATTCTTCTTATTGCTTTTCATATAATTTTCAAGAGAGAGGTACTGTACTATCAAAGTTATACTCCAGCCAAGTATTATAGCATCTCTTTACAGTAATAGTAGAATTACTGCAGATGAAGAACAGAAGAAATAGCTTGGACAGGAACAGGGCTTTGGCAGCTTGGCATCTGCTCTATTGCTGAATCATTGATAGCCTGTTTTTCTTCTTGTATGACTATTGCTTGTACAGTATTCTTACATATGATGTTATTGCATACCATGTGTTGTTCCAGAACTCTATTTTCTACTATTTTTACACACATTTTTATTCTCTGTCTTTTTATAGGCCTGTAAGCTGTGAAGACTTTTATCCTCCACCTGTACCACCAAGAGGTCGCTGAATCTCTCAACATCTGTGGAATATGAGATTTTTTTCTGTTTATACATGTGTTTGTACAGATTTTTTTGGCTGTCTTAAGTTATTTATAAGCGGGACCCAAATGTTTTCATCCCCTTCCTCCTCCTGAAAGCTCTGGTGACTTTCCCTGCACCGACAAGAAGTTTCCTTTTGACCAAGAAATCACATGCGTCCTTTTAAGAACTAAATGCTGATAAGCGTTGTTACTAAGCCCCTCAACATAGTCTACAAGGTCTTGACTGGAAAACATACTTGAAAAACTAAAGAAAATAAGTTGTTTGAAGAATGCTCATGACAGGAGGAACAGGTGAATATACTGCTGTTAGGCAAAACATTTTGGGCACAGATATACTGACCTTTCAGAAGGCGTAGCATCCCCCTCCAGCAATCATTAAACCATGGGAGGATGAAAAATTGTCTGTCTTGAAGAATGTATTTTGCATACAGCCTTGAAAATGCCTTTTCCTTTCCCTTCCCTCCCTGAAGAGGAGAGACATTAACAAGGGGTTGTGTGTGCTGCGTTTAACTGAAAATTTTCGAGGTAGTTGGTAAGGAACCTGCTGTATCACAAACCAACTGTACTTAAACCTTTTTTTGTGGAGGGGGTGTTATGAAATCACATGACTGCCTCTCAAATTAGAGGAAGGAACTGGTGGCAGTACTGTGTTCTGTATTTCTTATGTGTGGTCAGCATGGAAGCAATATGAAGGCATTTCACTTCATGCTCAGAAATAGTACAGTGAGTCTGCAATTATCAATGCATACACCTCACAAATACCAGCTGTGTTTTAGGTGGCTGCAGTGGAAACAGGCAGCCTGGGGGCTGGACTCTGCTTGCCCTACAGTTCCTTTTTAGCAATGTGAATCTGCAACAGCTGTGTCCACCCTTTTTTCTGCCTGAGGACTTACAAACTTAAGGAGGCTTCCTGGTTTGGCTCTCTTCCAGACCTGTGCATATGCTGGCCCTTGGGGGACAAGTATAGGTCTCTGGTTGTCCAAGAGTGACACAGATGGGAACTCTTCAAGATAATAATCAGGGCAGAGCAGCATTACCTACTTGGTTTTCAAGCCATTCTCCCTTTTCCAGCCCTGAAAAAGACACAGATACACCTATGTTAGGTGAGCCCTCAGGTACAGCTAGGACACATAAAACTTCTGTCTGATCATGTCAGCTCCTCTTCAGCTGTGAGAGAGCAGGTCACAGAGTTGCAGTTCCTTTCTCTTGTAGGGTGGCAAACCCAATGTGTGAAGCTGCAGGAGTGACAAGACAGCAACTGTGACTCAGCCAGCACTGAATGAAGATGGAGAAGCCCCTGCTGCTTTCAGGGGTATAGGCATATGCTAAATACCATCTATGCATTAAGCTCACAGTGTATGACTCCAAATGCAGTTCATATATCCTCTCCTTTTGATGATAGAGGGATATGGGTGTTGTGCTGCAGACCTATAGCTACAGAGGTGTCCTTTCTGTTTGGGTTTTTTTCTTATTTAAAGAACCTCAGTGCCTTCTCCAGTAACTCGGGCACTACAGACTCTCACTGACAGTTTGCTGTTTGTTCACAGTAGTCAGGGGAATGGTGAGGTGGGAGCTGCCTTCCTGTGCTCCCCTTGGAATGAAACAAGGTTTCCAGCACTATTAGGTCAAATTGGATGCAGGGAAGAAGGTTTGTGTGCTGAAATAAGGAAAATAGTAGCAAGGATAAGTGAAGGAATTAGGGATAAATGAAATAAACCGAAAGAGAAATTTAGCAGAAAATTGATTGTCTTCAGCTGTCACATGCTTTGGTTTGCACACAGCTCCCTGTTTTTTTTTAAAAAATTCCCCATTTCCTTAGTGCTGGCTGCAGCTGCATCCCAGAGCTTAGAGACGTGATGTGATAAGAGGCATTTATCTGCTTTCACATCAGTCAGGCACAGCATAAGGTAGAATTGTAGAACATGGGGAAAACTGTAATAAGGCAGGAAATTAAGAGAAAAATATAAAAGTGTATCATGCAGAAGATTTCCTTTCAAAACTGTTGGCTGAAGCACCCCAGGGATCCATCTTCCCAAGCTAATTTTTAATGTACCATACTTAAGCGTTTGGCTTTGCACCATCCTGATAACATGTCTGTGAACTGGATTTTTATTGTTAGTGCTGTGGTGAGATGGTTTATATCTGAATTGCTGAAAAGCAGCTCACAAGTAGCCTTTCAGTCCCTCTCCCAGTTGAAGCTCTGATACTTCCTTCCATACAAAACCAAATGCTAGTGGGTTTGGAGAAGAGGTGAGCTGGGACAGGTGGAGCTGAGGCATATTATAAATGCACTCTGTTCAAGCCCCTTTTGCACTGCCTAAGGGAGGGAAATTGAAGATGTAGCTGTAGTCTCAGGCATTCCTGTCTCACTTCTGCTGGATTAATTAGGGATCTCACTGACCAGTAATCACCACCAAACTATCACCCTATCAAGAAGAAAAGGAATAGCACTGGAACGGCTTCACTGTTAAATGCAGGTAAACAATTGGGATGCAGGCATTACTTCCAAGTCTCTGGCAGGCCAGCAGAGATGCCCCTGCTTAGCCACCAAAGTGCATGTTCCTCCTAGGTTGGATTCATGTAGTTGCTTTAAGCCTCTCATCTCTCAACATATGGAGTCCTTGTATCTGTAGACTACATTTGTGCTGGTGAGCAACTGGTGCGTGTTGCTTGCACCCAGGATGAGAAGTGTGCTGAAACTGAAGCTCAGAAGAGACCAGAGAAGAAAACTGTGTGCAACCAGACTATTGTTTACTCCAGAATATGCTGGGGAGGGAGAGTGGGAATGAAGAGTGTTTCTGATGGACATTAGATTTCGAGGACTGAACAGATAATAAAGTTGCTGGTAAAAGTTAAGTTGCCTGGCCGGCTGTAGGGGCATCAAGCAATCCACCAAACTCACCTGGGAGCTGGGTGGCCCAGGGAAAGTGTTTGGTTTTTGTACAGCATACCTTGAACACCCTGCTGCAGCAGATGGCTCTGGCTGCCCTGTTGCTGACTGAGAGACTTTAATACTGAATAAACTGAAGATGGTGAAGCCTCCTCTCTCTGTCTCCCAAGGGTAAGCTACTCTGTTTTGGACTGAGATGCACTGACTAGAAAGATACGCTGTTACCAAAGCTGTCTAGGTTTTCTTTGTGTGTGTGTGATATAAACAGGGCTTTTGCATAGGTTTTGGCAAGTATCTCTCTCTGCAGGGAGCTTCTACCAAAATAGGCAGGACATGGTAGATGCACTATTGGGAAAAGCCTTTATATAAATGCATCTTGCAAAATACGTTTGGGTTGGTAGACTGACTGTGTAAGACCACAAGGAGAAAAGCTTCTAGTGTAAGTACGGTGGCCAGGGGTTAACAGGGAAATCTGGTTTTGCATCATTCCTACAAAGCATGGACGGCAGGTATCGTCATGGAGCTGTTCCTGCCTTCTGCTCATGTCCCTCATTGCCTATTTGTTGGCTTGTGCAATATTTGAGAAGATGGCCTGTCTCACCTTTTTTAAAATATTATATCGGATAACCTCTGAAATTTTTTACTGTTGTTTAAAAGTTGTCTGATGAATTAATCCTTAATACTGTGAGCTTTTTGGATTTGGGGATTTGTGCGGGGTTGTTTTACTTTGGACTTGTAGCTGGAGGTAGTTCCAAGTTCACAGGCAGGTTTGCAGACTTCATCTTAACCAGCACTGATGGGAACGTTTCCCTAGGAGCGGTCCGGGTGTGGCTGTGTCACCTCAGTGCCCACCCTCGGCCCCTGCAGCTCCCGCTGCTTGTGCGAGGGGTGTGGAGGGTGGGACCCTGTATGATACAGAGTCGATTAGGTTGGAAAAGACCTGTGAGAGTCCAACCTACGACCGAACGCCACCCTATCAACTACAGCACGGCAAAAAGTGCCCTGTCTTTACTTAAACACCTTGAGGGACGGTGACTCCACCACCTCCCTGGGCAGCCCATTCCAATATCTGATCACCCCTTCCGGTAAGAAATTCTTCCTAATGGCCAACCTAAACCTCCCATGGTGCCGCTTGAGCCCATGTCCTCTCGTCAGTCGCTAGTTGCCTGGGAGAAGAGCTCGATCCCCACCTGGCTACACTCTCCTTTCAGGTGTTTTTAGAGCGATAAGAACTCCCCAAAGCCTCCTCTTCTCCAGGCTACACAACCCCAGCTCCCCCAGCCGCTCCTCACAGGACTTGTGCTCCAGCGGGTACTCGCACACAGCCCTGCGCCGCGATGTTCCCAAATGACTGCAGATTATTTAATCGGTTAAAATGTTACGATTTTATCAAGCGTAATTAAACCAGGTAAGAACAGACTACGCTCATGCTGGAGGTCGCGGCGCTCCGGGCGCCGCCCAGCCCGCTCTGTGCCCGCCCGCGGCCCCTCCCCGGCGGCGGCCCCAGCGCTCGGCGCTCCCGGGCTCCCGTAGCGCCCCCGCGGTTCCGGCGGCCGGNGGGGGACGACGGGCCGCGGGAGGAGCGGGCGGGTCCCGCCCCGCGGGGCTCCCTCCGCGCCCCCTCCGCCGCTCGGGCTGTTGGGGTTGCGTGGCGTCGGGCCCCGCTCGCGGTTCGGGTGAGCGGGGCGCTCCGGGGCAGGGCCGCCGGGCTCTTTCATCCGGTTTGCACATCCTTGTGCGGCCGGGCGCGGTGTCCCACCTTTTCCTGGAGTGATAAACACCCCGGCAGGTACTCGGGCTTTGTTTGGAGAGTGCTGTTTGCTCCTCCCAGGAGGATGTTTGCTCTCGCTGCAGAGCGCAGCCCCGCTGTGACAGGGAACACGCTGCGGGGGACAGCTCGCCTTGGGAGAGGGAGAGATAGCTGGGAATGGACTGGGGAATGAGGGCAGGACAGGGACCCTGACATGGACCCCTCGGGAAAACGGGTGATTCGATACTGCTGACCTGAGCGCTCACCTATTGGCGTGAGGATAGTTTTTGTTAAAGTGCTTGCAGTGTTACCCAGAAAGAATCTGTAGGAAGGGCTTCATCTGGTTTTACATCAGTGTTGTTTCCCATGGCTTTCGGTGTGGGAGGGTGGAGGTCTGTGATGAGCTGAGATGTGATTTTGGAATGAGACTTTGCCAAAAACCATCCCTGTTTGGTCCAAGTGTGGTATAGAGTGTGGCTGTGATTAAACAGTGTCTGTCTGGCTGTCAGGACTTTCAGTGCTCTCTGGAGCAGCCTGGCTGGCGAGCACTTGCTCAGTTTCTTAACACAGCTTTCTGTAGACATGCTGTGGTAAGCTTACTAAGTGTTCTTAATAAAACAGATTAACAGTATTGATAGTTTTTGTATAAGCAGTAGTTAATTAGTTGCCTCATTCCATGCATTTTTGAAGAATTGAAAACCGCTTAGGATTGTCTTTATTTTTTTTAAAAGGGAAAGGGATTTATCAGTGCTGCAGTTAATGACAGAAAAGTTAAGCTAATATTGAGTACTTTCAAGGAGCAGATGTTCTTTGAATAAGCTTAGGTCCCGGTTTTGTTGCTGAGCCTGTGTTTTAGAGTTAGTTTTCTGCTGAGGTGAGATGGTTTTCAGTATAATACTGTGTTTATTTTAAAGGCTGGTTGACTTAAGGGATTATTCATTATTAATACTGGTAATCTTCTGGGGGAACAAGAAATCATAATGCTGTCATTGAATTTATTTTGTTTTGAACTTACCCTTCAAAAGTGATTTCTGATGGTTTTTAAGTTTCCTGAATGACTAACTAAGCAATTACCAATGGAAAACACAAATCCCTTTTAAGGGCTTGTCGCTTTTTTTCATCTAAATTACTCAAATCTGCTAGATTATAACTACCTTTTGGTTTAGTATTCTTGCTTGCATGGTGACCAGTTTATTAATGTCATGTGATAGGTTAGGAATAGTTGATGTAGAAAGACAGTTACCTTTTTTAGAAGGTTGTCTCCTTGCTTAGGTATTTTGATACTTTAATCTTCTATGGGAGATTGGAGTGGAAGCATTTGCAGCATGAATGAAACGTGAACAGAGTTTTGTAGTAGTATGCTGATTTTGAGGTTAAGAACCTGAAGGAAATATTCCTTACATACTGCATTTTAATGAATTTCAGTTTTAAATATGATTATAGTTGGAAGATTAATTTTCTATAATCAAGGTGCTTTATTACATTTTGGACTCTCTGCTCACTTTTGGAGGAGTGGAGGGGAAATTTAGGATTTGGTAACTTCAAAGTGTAAATTTTCACTAACTTTAGGACTTGGAGACCTGTTGTGGGAATACACATCCGTATGTGCTGCCATTTCCTTATTATCTCCAGCGTGCAGCTTCTTGTGCACAAGCACTTGGGCTGTCTGGTGAAGGTGTGTTGGTGCATCTTGCCACAGTTTACTTGTAGCTGCTGATGTGCAGGGCCTTATCAGTACTGACCCTGCTGGGCATACAGAAGTGCTGTCTTAGGTGTTGAATGCCCTGTGTTAGCAGGTTAACATTTTTGTGGTTGCTGCTGCTACAATTTGTAATAGTGTACAATATTTATAAAATAATACAGAGGTGTGCTGTATGTGTTTTTGTATTGATGTAAATTGTCTGTTAATGTTCTATATGTGTCCTGTATTTTATAATTGTAGGCATTCTAAGCAAATATTATAAAAGGTAACTGTGACAGGACTCTGCACAAAGCTCTAGGTCTATAAGTACTATTGTTTCTGGAGGTGGAAGGTATGGATAAGGTCATTGAACATAATGTCAACAGCTAAATCCTTGATCTTAAATTTGAATTACTCTTTAAAAATCACATCTGCATTTCTTTGGAGAAAGAATAGTTTAAATACAATTATAAGATAAACAAATGGGTATTTAAAATCAATAGTAAGTAAAGAGAAATTGGGGTTTCACATAGTATTTAGAATATCCATTGTCAAAAGGCAGTACAGTAGCATAACTTCGGACCACACAGAGCAATACCTCAGAAACTTAACTGAAAACTGGTCTCATTGTCGTGCTTCAGAGCATGTCATGCACTTGCTCATTGCCTGTATTCTGTAATTGCACCATTTTTTGACAGTTGTCCTTCTATTTGTGGAAGTAATATTATCAATGGGGTACTGGTGGCCTTATCACAATGTATGCTGATCCTGCTGGAACAGGGCTGGTGGGCTCCTGCCTGGTCTGCTTTCACAGCTTCTCTTGCTAGACTTGGTGGAGTTGATGATGAAACAGATAAACCATAAAAGCATTCTGAAATATCCTGAGGGTTTTTTTGCGGGGGAATGGTCTAAGGAGTAGGCAGCAATTTTAAGTGGTAGGTAGCATTTCAATTTTAACATTGCTTCAGTTTAATTGTCAATGCTCCTGTAAGCATGGAAATAAATGACAAACACTGAAAAATAAACAAAACCCAGCCTATACTGTGTAGCAAAATTCCTAATTTATTATGTTTGAGAAAAGCATTTTTGTTTGACCTACACCCTGATGAAATATATTTAAACTCTGAGCCTGTAAGGCTTGTTTAAAATTAATATATAAAATAAGGAGCTTTGTATAGTGGCTGAAAATAGTCAGTTAGAGAACCACTATAGAAACTATTTCAGCACATGCAAAATACTTGTTTGCATATGAAGTTGTGTGCAGATGAGCAGCCTGAGTGCTCTTTGAAGTTCTCCCATTTCCATTTTGAAGAGGTGAAATAAATGTCATGGAATCGGGACGTGGTGTGCCTGAGCAATCTTGTGCACCTAGGAAGTGTAACACTAAAAGTACTGCCTGTACAGTAGTTCACACTGTGCTGCTGGTACAGTTCTACCCTCATTTTGGTGAGGCCTACAATTCAGAGAGAAACGAAGAAGTGTTGCTAGAGATAACGTACTTTGTCCAAAGGAGAGCACGAGGCTGAAATCCACAGCATGAGGCTAGAAGCCTGGGATATTACTTGCCAGTTGAGTCTTGCTTGCTGCCCCTTGTATTTCCTGTCCTGCTTTTACAGCTTTGCTCTGCAGGTAACAGATAATGTTGGACCTTTTTTTTTCTCCCTGAAGGATGTACACTGTGGAAAGCCTCATTCCAAACTTCAGTTTGAGAAAACGAATAAAATTACATACTTTCTGAAAAAACCTATCTCGATTTGAAAGTATTTTGCTGAATCATCACATAAGATTTGACAGTTATAATCCTCTCCCCATTTCCATCCTTTTTTTGCAAAGTGTTTTCATGGTTTAAAGAACATCAACAACTTGACAGTCTCATATCCTTGTCTGCAACCTTTTGTATACTGACTTAACCTAGCCTTAATAATTTTGTAGAATAAATAGTAGTTTCTACAGTTGTGCAAAGAGAACATAAAGTTGCTTTCCACATCATGAGTGCCCTATTGGGTAACGGGAAAGGAAGATGCATGGACTATGCTGAAGGCAGTTTCAGTATTGCTACAGTGGAATAGTTTTTACACTATATAGATACATGGAAATTGTATTAAGCCTCAAAGTGGTGCACACCCCCAATTTTTTAGTAGTTGTATTGCATGGAAGAAGTCCACGCTTGGCCAGGTCAGACAGCACAAGCTTCGTACCAGTTTAGTGTTCTGCAGGGAACTGGAGTAGACCCATCTATTCAGGCAACAAGGCAGCACTACAGATGGGTTGGACGTGATTTTAGCTTGCACATGCACAACATCTCTACAGCTCGATGCTCTGTACAGGCAGCGTGACCATATTGTGCTGCTTTGGAACAGATGTCCCCAGCTGTGATGAGGGTTGTAGCTGATACATAGTTGCACTTGAGGTGCAGGTTAGTCCTTCACCACCTGCTTGGCAATTACAGACTAAAGTTTCTGAAGGTTTATCTCCCCTTAATCAGATTGTAACACCTATATGGTAGGTAACTTGTGTTGATGCTGAGACTTTTCAGGCTGCCCCTATAAAGAGATCATTGTGTAGTCCATATAGTTACTGAAATTACTGAGCCGATATTAGGCTTAATGCAGAAAAATACTGAAAGCTTACAGAACGAGTACTACATTTTTTCATAAATTACTGTAAGTGAAATGTAAATAAAATTATGTTTTGTAGTCTTCTCTCATACATGGAAGTGGTGAACTCTGTGAATTGTGGCACCATGACCAACTTGTTAAATGCTTGTGTCTATGAATATAATTAGGATCTCTGAGCTATATGCTGTATATTATCCTATTATATGAACTGAAACCAGAAGAGCTTGCTGAGATATACCACAGTACAGATTGCCGCATCTTGTTTGTTGACCTTCTTTGTCTTGTCATTTACTGTTTTCATCTCGGCTTGTTTTATGTTCTCTCTCTCATAGTGTGACCTTTTTCTGAAAGGTGTATTGCATGTAAGCCTTCTCTCAACCTAGAAGTCCTCATATAGAGGTTACAGTAAAGTCCTACAAGATACTCTAGTTCTTTGTCTTGCCTAAATAAGAGTTTTCCTTTATGTTGACACTGTTATTTGTTGTAGATGTTTTGATATTATGAAGGAACTAATGAAAAATAAACTCAAACAACCAAAAAACCCAAAACACCACAAACTCAAACTCTTTAATAGCAATTCCTGCCTCCAAATTACCCTACAACTAGGCTAAGAATATAAGGACATATGTCATGACAGGGAAATGTGTTTGAATGTGAATGCTCATCTTTATAATTGAGAATGAGCAAACCCCAGAAAATTTAGGGAGAAGACAATCTGCTTGAGTTTGTGCTAGACACCACATCCAGATTTAGGCTGAAGTTGCTTGAGCTGGTTTTCTTACTACAGCCCCCGTAATTTGGGGGGGCCGCTGGGAGCACCTGATGGACTACAAATTGCTGTGACCAAGGACTGCTTAGAGTGAGGTGTAGCCTGGGCTGGCTGAGGGGCTGTGTTTGTTTATGTAGCAGTCCTGGACAGATTTCTCTTGTGCTGTTCCAGGGGGTTGTGAGAAGGGAGGAAGTAATAAATGCAGACTGAATTCTTTGCTTATATTTGATTTTGTCCCTTTTTTCTCTGGAGCAGGCTGATGGCATCTTGGAGTCATTGTGGGAACAACTTATAAGCCCCTAAGGGGGGCTAAACACCATGCAGATAACAGATGAGCAAACACCAATTTTGTTATTGCAGATTTTGTAATTACAATGTAGTTACATTATCAGATCAGAAAATGTAGCAAGATTTTGACTAGTATATTCTTATTCTCTTGTTTTCTGCCACTTCTGTCACTTCCGTTATAGTTCCAGAAATGCAGAGATCCCAGCTCAGTGTGAAGCAGGTCAGAAACAAGCAGCTAAGTATAGCAGTGGTCAATGCTTTCTTTATCAGGCATTGTCAAAGAAGAACTCACAGACCTATGGATGTTGTCATATCCTATTACTGAAGGTTGAACAGAGACATAGCTCAGCTCACATGTAAGCTGTTCATTACAGGGAGTACTGCTAAAGTGGGCTCTTGACAAGTTCAGACCATTTTGAGGAAGGGCTGGAAATATGTTCTGCAGCTGTTAGAGGAAGAAACAGAAGACATGATAGACATAACAGTCTAGGAAGAGATATGGACCAACTTGTCCCGTGCTACCTTGGCAAGAGCTATAGGCAGATTTGACATGCAGATTCCACTATCTGCTGCTGCGGCTGAGGGAGTTGGAACCGTGATTTTTCTTTCTTTTTTCTTTCTTTCTTTCCCAACTTTCTTTGGATAACTGCTGCACTGTTATAACCTTTCTGGTTTCTGGCAGAGAGGAGGAATGTCTGCTTTCTCTTGTTGTTGTTTACTCTTTCTTTGATCCTTCTTTGACATTCTTTATCTGTCAGAAGTATTCTGATCTGTGTGCTCTTTGAGTGGGCAGGTTTGTGAAACTGGTAAGTGTTTTGTCTCTGCTGCAGCTCAGAATGAAATAGGCAAGATTTTAAGTTTCTTGTTGGAAATCACTCACATAAGAGGCTGGAATGACCCTTGTACATGTTTGTAAACAAAAAAGATGAGGCTTGTAATGGAGATGATGTGTTAGTTTAAAGGGATTATTTTCCAAAGCATGTTTGTTGAAATCCTTGAGTTAAACTTTTAAACACCTCATCTGAAGAATTTGTTGCATTCCACATGTACCTAATTATTTCTGAGTTTCTCTGTGTTAATAACCTGTGGTTGTTCAGAGTAAATGGAGTTGAAGAACCTTTCTTCTTTTGTTAAAAAGGGAGATGCAGAACTGTATTCAGTTCTATTCTGTTTCAGTTGTGCACTATGAAATAGTTACAGCTAATTAACATTTGATTTTCTTTGCTTCTCCAATGTATTCTGTGTTTGTGATTTTGTCTTAAAATAGTACTCTATTCTTCTGTACCTAAAAAAAATCAGAACCTATATGGTGATTGTGCTTTCATGGATATATAGTTATAATTAGGGGGTTTGCCTTAGAAGTTATATCACTGTCCCTCCTATTCTGTTGAAGTTGTAGTAAGTGAAGAAGTTGTGTTGGCTGAGAGGATTTGTGTAGGAATCAGCAAATCCGATACCTCATCCAGATGCACACGGATATAGTGCAAGTAATTATCTGAGATCACTTAATTCTCCTGAATTCATGCAGTATTTGAATACTGATAGATAAATGGCTTTAAATGCTTTTTTTGTTGTTCAGAAGCAACAAGGGCTTGAAAAAAATTACTGGCTCCTAGACAAGGAATAATTTTTTCTGGCTAACAGTAGCTGTGGAAAGTGAAGAGTGAATGTTCCCAGAAAGAATTTCACGGCAGCCACCAGACTGCTTGCTGTTCTGTTTTTTTCACTGTGAGAATGTTGGAAATGCATCAAAATACAGTTCTTCTGTCTGACTTCTTTGCCTCTTGGCTACTGTAGGTATGCGACAGTTTAATTTTAGTGCTTCCTGTGAGGCATTGCGCTCTTCTGGGAATTTTGAATGCAATTTATACCATTAGTGAAATGAAAGGGAGCTGCATTTTAGGAAAATACAGTATACACGTAACTGTGGGTAGATTACCTAATTTCTTTGCTAAGATCTTGTATAACAAGACATTAATTTGATATTTCCTTTTTCTTGATGGAGATAAGCAGAATTTTGCTTTGAACTCATGTGTTTCCACAAAATTTGTAAAAGCTTATTTATTTTTGAGACTTCCGCTTTTCTCCGCTTCTGCTCTCTACGTCTTCTGCTTCTCTCTTAAATTTATATGAATCCACCTCATTTGATACTTCTGTGATAGGCTCTAAGAAACTATATGATAAACTAAGCCTTTTTTTTGTTAGAAAGCAGGCTGAAAATCTTACCTAGAATCCCTGTCACCCAAAAGACAGAAATACTCAGTTGTCTTTATATGTAACTGTTGCCTGTGATTCAACAATCCTGCTCTGCTAGTTAACATGAATGAGAGCTTCTTGAACATTTTTATTCTGCTCAGATTCTCATCTAACTCAATAACTTTATCTTTCAGTACCAAGATAAAGAGGAAGTTGTTTTATGGATGAATACTGTAGGACCCTACCACAATCGCCAAGAAACATACAAATACTTCTCTCTTCCCTTCTGCGTGGGATCAAAAAAAAGCATCAGCCATTACCATGAAACCCTTGGAGAAGCACTTCAAGGAGTTGAATTGGAATTTAGTGGTCTCGACATCAAATTTAAAGGTAAGCAATTCACAGTGCCTTTAGTCACTTAAAAAAATACATGAACCCTTGAAACTTGGGTTTTTTTACTAGAAGAACTGAAAATTTGTTGCTGCTAGCAACTGAGTGTGTCTTGCACCCTCCAAGGTTGTCTACTATGACTGGCTTTTGAATTTACAGTGAAGGTTTCATCTGTGTGCCCTTGAAGGAAAATGCTTGCAGCAGATACATGCTTCTGAAGTAACTGATTACATTTTAAAAAGTACAACTAAGCGTTTTTTGTGTATGAATGTCTAAATATTTACTGGAATTAATATTCTGAAATTATTAATTCTGAAGATGTCATTTTTCGTCTGATATTGAGTACTTGCAGGCTCTCTGCAATTGCAAAGGAGTAGCAAGGGGTCAAGATCTCAAAGTTCTACTTTAACACAAAGTTAATTATTGTATCCTTATGGTTACTGTCTAGTCTAAAATGCCTTTTACAAACACCTTTATAGGATTGGCCCTAACTTATCATATGTCAGCGGGGATGAAGCTGGTCTGGTTTTTTTCCTGTTGTTTCCTGCCCTCTCCATCTTTCCATACTGTTCCAGAGAAGACATTTAACTTCTTTTGCAAATACATTTCCTGGTATAGGAGCATAATTTCTCTGTGTGTGTCCTTTCAGATATCTGTAAGTGGTAGTTGCAGAGCTTCAAATAATAACAGATTCTTTTTGTCTCTGTTGAATTTTAACATTTATAAATTTCAGAAATCTATAAATTCATGCATTTTCACAGAAACAGTTTGTATTTCTGTGTATATGTATCTTTTTTTCCTAGAACACTGCACTTGATTGCTTCACTAGTGCTTAACTGAATGGAGAACTTAAGCATATTATTTCTTGTCTGAGCATTTACAATCAGATGGGATTTAGTTTCTGTAAGTTGTAAAAGTTTTATTCAAAACAGGACATCTGCAAAATAAGAGACTTAATGATGTTTTTGTTATCATTAGGATGTGGAATAAAAGAGATTTTACAAAGTCCATTAATACCACAATTTCTTTATAATTTTTAAAGTTGCACAGATGATAGCATCTTTGCATTAAAGGAATTGGGAGTTGAATCTTTCCTTTTAAGAAAGGAACAGTACCTGCAGAAACACTGGAAAATAGTCCTAATACTGGTTTGTAACACCTTGTAGCATGCTGAAAATTTTACTCAATGTAGGAGAAATAGTTTGCCTGTCAAAACTCATAGAGTAAGCTCGGAAACACAAAGTGGAAAGAACAGAGAAGAAAACTGGCAGCAGTTCAACACAATAAAACTTCTGTTATCAGAATATGATAAACATTTGCTTTTGCAGCTAGTTTGATGTGTAATTTTATTTCCTGTAATTGCCTCAACTTTACAAAGAGATTGTTTTATTCCTGTGATAAGTGTACTCTCTAGATGCAGCACCAAATTGAAAAGACCGGGCTTGTGAGTTAGTGTTTACTTCTATGATATATCTCATTCACAGATTTTAAAAAAAATTAATTATTTACACCTTGGTGCTCAGTATAGATTGATAATCTGTATTGGACCTGCAGTGAATTTAACTCACAACCAAAGTGGCTGTTCGGATGTTTTCTATAAAGCAGATGGTACATGGTATCTAGTTGATTAGCAAGTGTGTATATGTGATCTGTGAAGCTGTACATGTGCACTTGTAGCTTTTTTTCCCTTACAGTCTGTGTTCTCTGGATAAAAGATGGAGACTATAATCTGTTTGCTGTTAGCTGGCATCCAGCAGCTTCTGCATTTCTAGCATTGGTCCATGAAGTGAAATCTGAATGGGAGTCAACTCTGTTTTATCATCTTTAATCTGCTGTAAAAAGGATTAAAATTTTCTTCTTTTTTTCCAAATTTCAGAGTAACAAGTATAAATTAATTGTAACAGTAGTTATTAATAGTTATTTAATATGAAATTATGTACAATTTGTAAAATCTAAATTACCTAGATATACAGTTTTTTGAAGTAAAAAACCAGAGTAGAGGGTTGTGGTGTGAGATTGATTAAATTTTTTTTTACAGGCTTAAAAGCTGTCTTGAAACCAGTACAATTTATATCTAGTGCATATTGGAAAATTTAGATTTTGTAGACTAGCCCTTAAAACTTAGCATTTGTATAAAGAATTCTTTTCCAGTTTCATTGTTAAAATCTGATGGTAGCTCGGGTTTTTGGCGACTCTTTAATGATAGGCCTTGTTCTTTGCTGAAGCTGTGTTCACTTTTGTGGGTTTTTTTCAATAATTGTAACTGGGTAATATCAGTGAAATTAAAATGTTTCTTTTGTAATGGAAAAGTTTTATCTCAGTGTGATTGATACATCCTCTGATTTCTGCACCACCAGTGGTCCAGATGCTGCTGCAATTAGATGGAAACAGCTGTTGGTGTTTTTATGGGTTGGATTTTTTGGTCATTTTTTGTTCTTTTGGTTTTTTTAATGGCTAGATGCTTATGTTTTGGTACCAATAGATTCACATGTTCTTAAGAAAAAGATATGGCTTCAAGGAGTGTTGAGCATCTAAAACCTGCAGCTGATGTAAATTAAGAGCTGCTCAAGTCCCATTCAATAATCAACTTGTACAGATTTTCTTCATAAATGTGTGAATCATATCTAAGTTCTGAGGTAACAGATTACTGTGCTTTTCCTTATGTGTGTTTGGGATCATGGCAAGACTAACAATTGCAGGCGTCTTTTTCTCTTCAAATGAGTATTGTACGAGTCTACAAAATAAAATTAGATTTGGATTTTATACTGCTAGGATTTTATCCTCTAGAGTGAATAAAGGTGAAATAGAATTGTTCTAATAAATTAGCTTCTGCAATAAAAAAGTTCCATTCTCAATATAGTTTGACTGTACAGCAGTAAGTGTGAAGCTGCATGTTGTTCATCCTATTCAAAGAGTTATTTAGGCTGCAGCTGTTATGAACTGAAATACTAAACGGTGTAAATAAGCAAAACTGGCTGTTGAATCACTGGGCATTGCCTGTATTTTTGAACTAGAATAAAAAAACTATGTTTCTGAAAAAATGTGTTCTTCTGAGAGTGGAAATTTCTACCTAAATTCTTATGGTAATGACTGGTGGGACAAAACCACAGTATATTCAGGAACCCATAAAGTAGTGTTTCTTTAAGTGTTTCTTTAAAAATGTGTCATATGTATGGATACCTTCAATTATACAAGACAGCTGGATTTCCCTTCTGTTACGATATGAATTACATTGTTCTTATATCACAGGCCTCAAATCTGTATAAATATCTGTGTGAAGAAAGTAATAAATTATTAACATACATTGTAATATAACTTTAAGTTGGCTTAATTTACTTGTCAAGCTAAATTTAGGGTAATAATGCTCCTTAATTAATATGTTGAGTTTTTTATTAAAGTATTTAGATTGACATCCCGTTATACCTGAGACCTAGTAATTATTAAATGTATTGAACACTGGTATCATAGTGACTTCAGTTAGAAAATTAATTTTTTGTATTGCAATACAATGCCATTAAGACAAGATTAATTTAAAGAGAAAAAGGGTTTTTTAACATACTTGAATTTTGCACTTGTTCAGAAGTGTTACTAAATGACCATACTTCTAATGGAGAACTCTTTACCCAGACTTCCTTCTGCAGCACCTGAATATATGGCAGCCATTCAGGAGCATGTTCATTGTAGTACTAGGAGGCGGTCAGATATAATGAGGTTTTACATGGTTTACATGTTTAATCCCTGTTCATAGGAAATTTGAAATTTGGCTAAGCACACTTTTTTAATGAGTCATCCTTTCATGCTTTTTTCATATTTGCTTAATGAGCTACGAGGCTTTATTGAAGCTGTATTACATAGCACATGTAACCTCTTTGACATCCTTGATGTAGGCCCAACACACAACATACCTTTAACATCACATTCCTCTGGGATGCACACCCTGCTAAGAACTCTCTAACATATCCAAAACTTTTGATCTGGTAAAGCTATAATGAAGTAAACATCAGGTTCCCCAGCCACTGAATGCTATTCTAAGCTTCTTTCATTTAATCATTTAACACAATGGATTTAAGCTTAACCATCTAATCCTGTCCTGTAACTAAATGACAGCTTCAGCATTCTCAGTGGCTGGAGAAAGGAGCACTTGTCTTCATTCACTTGTTTTAGGGGGAGGTGAGAGGAACTGTACCTGTGTAGTGTGGCTGAGGGTGACATTCTGTATCATATGTTATGTCATATGTTATGTCATATGTTATGTTTTGCGAGAATTGAATGAGATTGTTTCTAATGATGCTGCTGGGGTTTTGTCTGTGTGCCCTGGAGTAACTTGTAACATACTTGATTCAGATTTGATTGTACTATCTCTGTGGTGTCCTTTGGTATTTTAGATACTAGAAATGGGTCCTCAATTCCAGTGATGACAAAAAAAGCTGAGGGGAAGTTGGAATTCTTTACATTCACTGTTTCCCTATTTGCAGAGTGAAGAAAACTTTACTAAGGTGTGCATGAGGGGAAAGTTGTCTCTAAATCTCTTGCTGCCTGAATTCTTGTAAACATCTTTTTTTTTTACTTGAAAAGGAAATACTAGGGAGGGAAACTGGGATTTGAAAGAGTGGCTGCTAACTGCATTACTTATGGGGAAGAATAGCTTTCTGGCTTAAAGAGATGGATTTATGTTATTTTCAAAATAGTGAGAGTTATTATACTAAAATAGAGAGATAATACTGTACACAGTTTTAGGTATTTGTTAATATTTTCATACCTCTTGTTAAAGTGGAAGAGGTCTCATGACCTGTCCGGGTAAATCTTTCATGGACCTGATGGCTCTTACTTTAGTGTGGCTGTGGGGGAAGTAGCAAAAGGATACTTTGAAACCTTTCCTTATCCGATCTGTGGGAAGCTTCTGCATGCGGAGGAGTAGATTTATGAGAACAATCATGTAATTGCTTTAATGGTTCCTTTTTAAATGTCCTTTTTTGTTACTTACTTGACAATAGACAAGAGGCCTTGAAGGCTTCATCAGTGTCCATTCCTCCATTTGCTTGGTTTGCCTTTGCTTTGAGCCAGCTTGCTAATAAATCTTTATACTGTGCTTTAATTTTTTACAGACGATGTAATGCAGACTACTTACTGTGAAGTTGACTTGGACAAAGGAAGAAGAGATGCATTTGTGTATGCGATCAAAAATCACTATTGGTACCAGATGTATATTGATGACTTGCCAATATGGGGTGAGTGATATTAAGTATAAATAACTGGATTACACCTACCTGAGTACTGTACCAGTGGGTTTCGTGCATTCATTTAATGACTAAGCTTTGTTACAAGAACATAAAACATAGATGTAATACTAAACCAAATTCAGAAGAATATAAAACCAAATAATACAGCCTAGAGAAGAGGAGACTGAGGTCAGACCTTCTTGTGGTCTTGAACATCCTCATGAGGGGCAGCAGAGGGGCAGGTGCTCATCTGTGACAGGACTCAAGGAAGTGGCATGGAACTGAGTCAGGGGAGGGTTAGGTTGGATATCAGGAAAAAGTTTTTCACCGAGATGGTGGTTGAGCACTGGAATAGGCTCCTCAGGGAAGTGGTCACAGCACCAAGCCTGACAAGAGTTCAAAAAGTGTTTGGACAGTGCTCTCAGGCACATGGTGTGACTCATGGGTCATACTGTGGAGGGCCAGGAGTTGGACTCGGTGATCCTGGTGAGTCCCTTCCAGCTCAGCATATTCTGTGATTCTTTGAAATAAATTGAGGGATTTTTGCATTGAAAGACCAGTAGAATGGCTTGTACTAGTGAATTACAAAAACAGTGAAAAGCTGTCTTGTTTCTCGAGCACTAATTTAATAATAGCAAATTCTTAGGGTTAAGTTCTTTAAAATGTTTGAGTGTTAATTAGGTAAGCTACATGTAAGGTCCATGTTATTGTGTTAACAAATAGCAACTTTCACAAAACTAATTCAGAGTTTAACCTTTATTTTGCTGCTACATTTCTTTGCTGCTAATGCAAGAACTATTTGGTTTACTTTCATGGTAGTTTAGTGGGTTTTAATGGTTTTTGCATTTGTAATCTGTGTTTATATGAAGGAGTTTTATTTTACTTGTTCTTTTACAATTCTTAAAATTACTTGTGCTGAGTATTATTAATCTGGTCTTAGAAGTGCTTGTGCCTTGAATAAAAATGTGTGTATCCCTAATGCCATTGTGTCCTAAGGTCTCTATGTTTTGTTACTCCTTTGTAACCTGTAATCATATTCCTAGTAAAGAGTGCTCTGCAGATTGCACTCTGCATTGATAGCAGTCAAACTCCCCAAGCTCTAATCTCCCAGTTGTAGATATAAACTGAAAGGAAATTAAAAATGCCACAAAATGTTTTGTTAAGGTAAGGTCTTTGTTTCCTGTGATCCATGAAAGAGGTAAAATAAACAAAATAAACAAAATCCCAAAATAAATGACATCCTGCAACACCTACAAAAATACAGTTCAAGTTGTGTGAGAAAAGTCCTTTGATAGGTGATATGAATAATGCTACCTATCATTCATTCATTCTGACAAAGGGGGCTTTTTTTTGTTTAGCTCTTATAATTTTAATTGGTTCTAGAACGTCTGTGTCTAATGAACAAATGAACATGAGCCCCAGACAGAAATATTAGCATTTTATAGATTTATTTATTTATTATTTATCTGATAGTCAGGAAGGTTCTTTTTTTGGTTTGTTTGTTTGGGGTTTTGGTTGTTTGGTTCATTTTCTTGGGTTTTTTTGTTGTTGTTTTGTGTTTTAATGTGAATGTTTTTGCTTGACAAGAGAAGTATTTCTATGGTTATTAAAGATGAGGAAAAGGCTGAGGTATTTAACACCTTCTTTACCTCAGTCTTCAACAATAGGACAGGTTGCTCTGAGGATAGCTGGCTTCTGGAGCATCTAGACAGGAATATGAAGGTGAATTGTACCCCCGTAATCAAGGAGGAAACAATCAGTGACCTGCTGAGCCACTTGGATCCTCACAAGTCCATGGGACCAGATGGGATCCACCCAAGGGTGATGAGGGAGCTGGCAGAAGAGCTCGCCAAGCTGCTCTCCATCATTTACCAACAGTCCTGGCTCTCTGGGGAGGTCCC
>VYXB01002818.1:1650188-1678176 GCA_013397135.1 Pachyramphus minor | reverse complement strand
TGGAGAAGAGAAGGCTCAGGGGAGACCTCATCGCTCTCTACAACTACCTGAGAGGTAGCTGTAGCCAGGTAGGGGTTGGTCTCTTCTCCAGGCAATCAGCAGTAGGACAAGAGAGCATGGCCTCAAGTTGTGCCAGGGGAGGTTTAGGTTAGATATTAGAAAGAAATTCTTTACAGTGAGGGTAATCAGCCATTGGAATGGGCTGCCCAGGGAAGTGGTGGATTCACCGTCCCTGGAGGTTTTTAAGATGAGGCTGGATGTGGCGCTTGGTGCCATGGTCTAGCAACTGTGATGGTAGTGGATCAAAGGTTGGACTTGATGATCTCAGAGGTCCTTTCCAACCTGTCTGATTCTATGATTCTATGATTCTATGATATTAATTTTATTTGTTTCAAGCTGATTTACTTATTGTGTATAGGAGGTCTGTGGCAGAGCTTGGAGTAGACCTGAATTACTGCATATGACCTTTACTGAACTACTTGTGTAATTGCTGGGAGGCTTTTTAAAAGTGTGCCTGAGTGACAGTTGTTGCTGCAATATTTTTTAGGTTTTTGGCCTTTCAGCAAAAGATCAGTGAATGATTTTTCTAGGCTGGTAGCAGGTATGTAGGCTTTGGATTGCCAAAGGATGATGGATGCTAAGCTGAATTCTTTGGAATCCTGCGTGGCTAACAAGTCTTGGAGACTTTCTTTTTTAGGATTGATTTTTCTGGTCATGTTTTATCACCTCAAATGCCAACAAACAAATATACTTATTAAATCTTCTATACATTGACTAAATTTTATGCTCTCAGCTAAAAAATCTGTTTTCCTGTGGTTCTGGTGTTTTTACTATTTTTCAGTAGTATGCTTTATGTGCACAAGAACTCAGCTAACGAACATGTAGACTCTAGGTATCATCTTTTTAAGGTATTAAGAGGCTGGTTTTGATAGTTGTTGGAAGCAGGACCTCAAGCTGTGATATGTAATAGATTGACTGCAGCATCATAAGTATTGGTGATATTGTGCAAGGGTGTAATCTGACATCAGATGTGAAAGCAAGCAGTGCTGACAGTTTTGGTCTGTGTCTGTGAGGCTTAGGTAAAACTAGCAGAACTAGCAGATTAGTCAATCAATATTAGTTTTTTATTCAGAAAAATTAATCGGTTCTTGATGGGGGGCTGAGAAAGGAGTGAATGCACCTGAACTGATCAGAAGTGTTTATTGCCAAGTCTGAATGAGTCTTTTGGATCTTTGTGTTCCAAGTACAGTTTAGAAAACTGTGAATATGGCGTATCTGCATTAATTGTGGCACTGAGACTTTCTGCTCCTTGAGAAGTTGTTATTGTAAATATTTCTACTGTGAATGTGGCATGAGTGATACTGTACACATGGCTCTGCCATTTTGCTGCTGTCTTTGAGTGTGTTGGATAGACTTGCCTAGTGGCACATAAAGTGGTGGCAGATAGAGATACTAAAGAAGACAACTATCTTTTGCTAAGTGCATTCAGATAAAATAATTCAGTTTTCTATTTTTTCCGGAATTGCTGTTCCACAGTGGAGAGACAAGGCTTGACTCTTTCGGGACATTCCCTAAGTGTATGAAGCATTGTGTTAGTTCACTCCTTCAGAGACTGATTGATCAGAATGTCCTTTTAAGTAGTTTAGAGATCTGTATTGCCATGGTTTTGGATAATACCATGGGGACAGATGGTATGCCAGGTGCTAGGCTGTATGGAATAGGCACAAACTGGCACGTGTGCTGTGTGGATGGCATATACAAGGCAATCCTGACAGATGAGCATGAGTAAAAAACATGACAGAAAAACACCACCTTGTAAATTAAAAAACACAGGTGATGCACAAGTGCCATTCCTTCATATACCTGCTGCTTTGTGATAGAATGTTCCATATCCTTCACCTACTTGTTCTCCCATTCCCCCTCCGCCCTTTGTATATCTTCAGTGCAGCTTTTACTGTGAGTTTCCATCTTGTACATCTTGTATGTGGTCTTTCATGTGATGGTCTTGATATCAAAAGTGACACTTGTAGCCTGTGAACTTGGTGACTCCTAGACTTTTTTTTTTCTCTCCAACTTAGTAGAGTCTCTGGAATTTTTCTGTAGTAGATGAGCTATTTTGCACTAACTTATTGAAAATTAAGAACTTAATCATAGAATGGTTTCAGTTGGATGGGATGATAAAGATCATCTAGTTTCAACCCATCTGCCATAGGCAGGGACACCTTTCAGTAGATCAGGTTGCTCAGAAGTCCATCTAACCTGACCTTGAACACTTCCAGGGATTGGGCATCCACAACCTTCTCTGGCAATTTGTTCCATACCTCACTACCCTCACAGGAAAGAATTTCTTGTGAATATACATTCTTGGCAAGCAGTAGAAACTTGTGTGCAAATGAGAGCAAAAAGCATGTGTTGGGGGGTCAGCTAAAGAGGATTACAGAGTGAAAATAGAATTTTTAAGAGAAAGAAAAAAGAAGAGATAGGTGGGAGATTGGAAATTATAGAGGTCTTGGCTAAGTTATCTTCAGGAAAATTGGATCTCTACTTAGCTAGTTGTTTATCTGGTAAGAATTGCAAATAAAGGTAGAGGAACTGTTGTTGCATCTTCTCCAATGTTTGTAGCTGCATGCTTTTCTGTTTAATGCCGTTACAAAATGCTTGGAGAGACCTGTGGGTTGAAGGTAATCCAGGTATTAGAGTGGAAAAGAAGAACATCATGTCTTCTGTGTTCCCTTTAGTTATGTTGCTTTTTTAGGTGGCAAAACTTTCATAATGCATATCTTTAAAAAATAAATGCGCAATATCTGAAAACATATCTGTAATAGATGCTTACATTTGTTTCCTATGCAGGGATTGTTGGAGAAGCAGATGAAAATGGAGAAGATTATTACCTTTGGACCTACAAAAAACTTGAAATTGGTTACAATGGAAATAGAATTGTAGATGTCAATCTGACCAGTGAAGGAAAGGTGAAATTGGTACCAAACACAAAAATCCAGATGTCATATTCAGTAAGTAATTTTGCGATGCACCTGTAATATGAAATTCTCCATAGTGAAATAGCTCACAAATAGGTACTTCTATACTTATAATTTGGACTGCTACATGGGGCTATGTTAGAGGAAGATGCATCTTCACTCCTTCGAATATTTTGTTTAATTGCTGAAAAGCCTTGGTAGATTTATTAATAACAAATGTAAACTGATGATTTTTGAAGCACTCTAATCAAGGTGAAGCTTCTGTTATCAGCAGAAAAGTTTTTTGGTGGGAAAGGAAGATGTCCCAAAAGGTATGGACAGTAGAAGTATAGAGGACTCTCAAGCAGGTACACATTTTCTTCATGTTTGGACCTCTGACATTTCCATCATTTGAACTGGATTCTGAGCTAGGGCAAAACCCCACTGTGTAAGACTTTATGCTTTGAAAGCCTTTAATATAAAAGCTTATTTTCTTTCTGTAATTCCAGTAGAAATTTCTTATTTATATAACGTTATTAATGAGGTTTTAAGGTTTTTTCCTGAAGCTCTCTGCTATTATATTGAATTGCTGTCATAAAAGGTAATGAATAAACAATATTTGCTGATTGAGATAAATTAATTTTTCAGTTTTCCTCCGTATTTAGTCGATGTTACTTAAATCTGTAATGATTCACTTGTCATGTTCACCACATTTGTACACTGAAACTAGTTCTTAATTCATTGCTTTTCTACCATGTGTTAGCAGCAGATGTCAGCATAAGATTTTATTTCAGAGGATATTCTTGCTGCTATTACATTGACCTTGTGCTGAGTAAGTTGTATAGTTTGAAGTGCAGATAATTAGGTTTTGTATGTACTTTTTAGAATTACATTTACACTAATCTCCCTATTTCTATTGCAAAATCAATAGTAGAAATTTTGAGATTTACTATTTCAAATTCCACCAGCATTGTGAAGTCCATTTGCTCTGAGTTTTAAGTTGGACAGCACTGAGTAGCTGCTGGTAATGGAAATAACATTAGATGTTCTCTTAAAATACTTCTTAGTGTACAAAGCTCAAGACATACCTATCCTGTTTTGTTGGCACCACTGGGCAATTGCTGGGCTGGCCTGTGTGCACTGTTTAATTCACAGATTGTCTCTGGTGGATTTGTTCTAAGCACTGCTTCATAGTGGCAGATGCTGTAATGAGAAATGTGTCTGCTTAACAAAATACTGAAAGCTATTAATGTTTTGAGCTACTGATCTTGAACAAGGTTGTAATTTGAACTGAAGAACATTCATATAAAATCTCAAAGGGAGTAGTACTCAAGTCTTCGTGCTTTTAGTCTGTCTCAGGACGGTGGTGAGCAGTTGGGGTGTTCAATCTACAGTTATATGCTTTCTCCTATACTCAGTAAGAGAACATGTGTTGGAAAGGTTAGTTCTTTCTCATGTATTTTAAAAAGGTAGGCACAAAGGGACTGCATTTGTTTCAGTATCTGAAAATCCTGTTATTTTTAAATTTTGGCATGCTTTGGAAAAAAATTTTAGGGTAGGGTAGGCTTGTTTTTATTTTAATTTTTTCATGCAATTTTGGAAGTGAAATGCAATCTTGCAAAAATTCTCAAAAATACTTTGTGCTACGATATTAGCACCATATAGTTAATTAATACAATTAAATTTTCCAAATCCAAAGGAATCCTCTATACAGCTTGTGGAGTAACTGATAGCAGTAATACGCTGTTACCCTGTGATGGTATGTCCATAAACACATACTTCTCTACTGGTTTAGAGTTAATTATAGGCAATTGAAGTGTCTAGATTGCAGAATCCGGTGGTCTTGCAGGTTTTGGGCTGCAGCTTTTAGTTTTGTAAGCTTTTAAAATTTTGGTGTCTGTCTGTTATGGTCCAGCTTGACCTCTTTTATCCAGTTCCTTTCCAGCGAGCTTGTATCTCAGTTCATGCCCTTTTTTTCCTATTGGCATCTGTTTTAAATCTTTTCTTATATCTTCTCATTTCCCACACTTCTGCTAGACTGCATCTTTTTCCTTGGGCACTGTACTCAGAGAATTTAGGTGCAGATGATTTCACTGAATACCAGTCTCAGTTCATGGTAGCCAAACAGATCTCAGCTGCCTTTGGGGGAGCAGAAGCACACGGTGTTGTTATTGCTCAATGAACACAAGCCTCATTTCATAAAATGCAGCACATGGAAATGTTGAGAAAAGGCAATGTGCTGCCAGGAAAAAAAAAAAAAAAATCAAGTGCTTTCTAGCATGTCATTCTCGAACATATTTGAACATGCTTTCTTTCTTTAACCTTTGTTCTGAAATCTTGGGCAAATTTGTGAGGATTTTCCAAAGGTTTTACAATATCTACTGTGGGGAGAAAACATCATCTTTGAACTATTCATTTTACAAAACTGAAAAATAAGAACATTCAATGGATTTGGGGTTTTGTGCCTTCAATATGAGTATCTTTATAAGCTCCTTTTGGAATCAGGAAAAAGCTTTGTATTTGACAACAAGTTTGCATCTTTGGTTAGCCCCACAGAGACAGTCAGAACTGAGGCAATGCAAGACTGATTCTTCCTTGTTTTTACACATAAGCGTGTGCAACCTGTACGTGCCAGTCTTTAAGAACATCATTCTATTGATATTGCCAAAACCTGAATTCATATTGAAGAAAACATTTGAAGTGGGTGATTTTTAATATGCCTTCTGGGTTTCTGCAGGTGAGTGTAGTTGAACATACTATAATGAGCTTTTAAAATGTAAACTTTTCTCTCTCTAGGTGAAATGGAAGAAATCAGATGTGAAGTTCGAAGACCGATTTGACAAGTATCTTGACCCATCTTTCTTTCAGCACAGAGTATGTATTGTTCTAAGAACCCTTACAAAATAACGCTTTGAAATGGTTGCTTTAGTTCAGAAGATGTCGTGGACTTTTTGGATGACATCTTTGGTTTTTCAGATGTCCCAAGTGTTCTGGGGCAATGAAATAGGGGGATCTAGGACTAGTTTTTAAGTGATAGTGTTGTTGCTAAAATAGGATGGCTCCAGTCTTTTAGAGTGTTTCAGTAAGTATGCAGGCAAGCTTCAAGCTCGCAGAATATACAAAGCAGTTCAATGAGATACACTGACATGATGAGAAGCAATGAAGCTTCAGGGAAACTGTGCAACCTGCTGAATAACTGCAGTTGGCCATAGGTATGCTTCTTTCTGAAGTAAATGCAAAGCAAAAGGCATTAGGCTACACCAGTTGGTGGTATCAGTTGTGATGGTTTAAATCTGGGGTTGTAATCTCCTTAAGGGTAATATACTGAGCTGTGCTACTTTCTGAAAGTAGAGATATTGCATTCTGTTTGGAGCCCAGTGAAAACCAGAAGTTATGCTTGTCAGAGGAAAAATAATGCTGCTGCACATTTTGATCTTGTGCAAAGCAATAGTTCCTTTGGCTTTTTTGGCTGTGTCTCTTTTGCTACTTACACCTCTTCTCTACGAAGGCAGCAGAACCTTCTGTTGCCTTGTGTTTACCAAGTGAGCATGCACAGCCAGTTGTTCAAACTTAGCTGCTGCTTAACTAAGCTGTGATAACTTTGTCATGGGCAAGACTGGCTCTTGGAAAGCTTTACGTATGGTGCTTCACAGGCCAGTTTTTTAGTGACTTTCTGAAAATGTAGTCTTACTTACAATATGGTTTATTGTTACTTAGCTAGTGCTGACAAGCTGTACTCCTAGGCGATGATTTATCCTTATTGGAACAGTTTGAAACACATTTACAGTTCTAAACCTTAAAGGTGTGTTTTCTTTTTGTAGATTCACTGGTTTTCAATTTTCAATTCTTTTATGATGGTGATCTTTCTGGTTGGCCTAGTGTCTATGATATTAATGAGAACTTTGCGAAAAGATTATGCAAGATACAGCAAGGAGGAAGAAATGGATGATATGGTAAGATCTGTGTTCATGCTTTAAAAACTTTTTTTTAAGGCTTATTGTTTTCTTGTCATACGTTCATTGTGTTAGGAGCTCTGAATGGCCTTCCTCAGTTGGACAGAAAGCTGCCTTTTGTGTGTCTTGAAAGTGTTGCTGGTTTTCTTTATAACATGCTTCTAGTTTGCAACCCAGATTCTCTCTGTAGTCACTGTGTTAGTGTTCATATCCAGCCTTAGGTTAAATGAAGTCCATTCTGACTTGATAGTGTAAGCGTGTGTATACTCTTAAATACTTCAGAGGATTTAGGGACAGGGAGGAATTCTGATAGATTTTACTGCCTCATTCATTCACATAGTAATTTTTTGTTGTCTTCCATAAGCATCTGAAAAGTAAACTTTTCTCCTAGGTTTGATGTATTCAGAAGAGAAGACACACTTGCACTTGAAGTTGCTTTAATAAATCAGACCTTTTGTTTATATCTGGCTTGTGTGTTTGTCATTAATTGTCATGACTAGACTTTAAATTTGTTGTTGTTGTTCCTAGGACAGAGATCTAGGTGATGAGTATGGGTGGAAGCAGGTCCATGGAGATGTGTTTAGACCATCCAGTCATCCTCTAATATTTTCATCGCTTATTGGTTCTGGCTGTCAAATTTTTGCTGTGTCTCTTATAGTCATTGTTGTTGCAATGATAGAAGATTTATATACAGAGTAAGTATAATTGTGTCATGTCTTCCATATATAAATGTTTAAATGAACAACATAATTACAGAAATTTGGTTCTAACTGGCCTGAAAAAAGTGTTTCAGAGTCTTTAGTTGTTATGCGTAGATCAGATGTAATATTAAGAAGTGATCTTTTAATTTGTAAAGAAATTTTGTCCTACTGTTATCACATGATTTGGTCTCCTTGGATTTTCTCTTTTAATGCTTGCTTTTTGCATGATTTATTATGAAACTAGTTTGTTGTTCTGCAGAGTCAGATGTAGATGATATGGGAAATAAATGTTAAGAGGTACGTATGTCACTCCTGCTTTCATCGAGACAGACAAGATATTACTATATTTCTTACCCTGTATTCCCTCCCCTGTCCTGTAAAGGCTGAAGTAGGAATATATTCTGTTGTGAATAGTCCTGTTTGCTACTGACAATGCATTAAGTCAGTCTTATCCACAAGTCTCCCCAGGAATCGAGATGTAATTTCTGAAGCTCTTTTGAACACAGTGCTCAGCCTGTGTTGATGTAAAACCTCCTCCAGCAATAGGTGGACTGTGGTCCTGACTGGAGAGAGTTCATTTAAAACAAACAAATAGTACTCAAGTTTAAATTTAACGTGCTACTTGCAATTCGCTGTTCTCTTCTTTGCCTTTTAGCTGTTAGAGATTTTTGGGTTACTCGTTTGTGTTTTGGTTTGCTTGGGTGTTTTTTTTGTGGTTGGTTATTTTTATACAAGTGCTTTGTTTTAAGCAATGACCAAACTTTCAAATCTCTGTTCTCCTGGAATTTCACCTGTAACTTGTTTTTAATAAGTTGTAATACTTCTAATGTGCCACTAGAGAGAACTCTTGGTTTTGAATTTAGCTGCCCTTTAGTGGTATGTTTAAAAAGCCACTCTGTAATTACCAGCATCTTGGCATATTTCCATTTTTCCTACGGTGTTATTCCCCTCCTTGTGCCCCATGGTTATATTTCTATATAAATGTACATATACACTTCTAATTGTGCAGCATGTCAGCCCTTCAGAGGAAATGAAACCATTTCAGAATGTTTGTGCACTGTAGGGAAGCTGTAAGTTGGTAATGGCAATTGTAAAATATGTCAGAACAGTAATTTTTAAAAACTATGTGCACTTAGTCTTTTATTGAGATACACCTTTCTATCACTTTGAAAGTGAATTTAATTCTGGTCAAATGTCATGGAACAATCTGACCAAATCTAGTGCAGATAATTCATATATTTAGGAAAATAGCAATGTGAGTAATGAAGGCTGTAAACCAGAATTTCAAGAATGATTGCCTATCACTGTTCTTCAGGTCTGTTAAACTCCTAGGCATCATGCAGCTGATGCCAGCTAAGAGTCTCACAGTGAAATTTGGTCATGTCAGCTATTAATTTATTAATACTGGTTTGTGTTGTGAGAAGCATTTTTATTAGAGTATTTGAAACATGAGTAAGCTGGGGAATAAGAAATTTTGAGATAATTTTGGATTAACAACTCTGGTATTTTTACTGGTAGACTACTGATTTTACATGTGCCACTTCAGACTGTATCTGGTCTTTGGAGTTTTGCATGTGTTTTAAATTGTGTTAAGTTAGTAGAAGTTTTTAAGAAGCAAATATTAGTAAAGCAATCTTCATTGTGTGTGACCATCAGCTATATTTGCTTTGGTCATGCAGTCATGGAAGTCTACGTGCTAAAGATTTCTTTTTTGAGTACAGCAAGCATCCAGTAGTGGTGCCTCAAAAACCAAAATGGCAGGAGACTAGAATCTCTCAGAACAACTACTTTGAAGAAAGTACAGCAAGCTGTCTGAAAACCCACTGCTATCTGCTGTTGAAGAATACCAGAGGGATGTGGGGAAACAACTCTATTTTAATGAATAACATTTATATCTTGCTATTCTTAGACATGAATTTAAAAAATATATTTGGAAATGGCTTTTCTGATTTAAAATTATTAGCTTTGCCTGTAAAATTTCAGAAAAATTATGCCAAAATGAGTACTCCAATATTTAATGAGGTGATAATTTAAAAATTACTAAGTTCTTCTGATTGCACTACTCAATGCTGATGTGTGACTTCATTATAGTATTTATAGTTTCTAAATCTAATTTTCTGCAAGATGAACACTTTCTGTCTTAAAAGTTAATTTCTGAGGGATGGCAGAAAAATAATTCACAATCTTAGTGTATTTTTTTTAATACTGGCCTTTTCACATTTTATCTGCCATTGAGTCTTAGGCCTAACATTTGTCATGTAAATACTTATTTATACACAATGTACACACGTTCAAATGTCAGAATATTTTTATCAGAGGGAAGATGTTTGTACTCCAGTGAAAATAAATGCATGTTAGAAAAGAATGTAATATGTCAAAACTCCTTTTCCCATGTTAAATTAGGATTGGACAAAAGCTTTGGATACAAACAGTTCTCATTCTTATGCAGATTTCTCAATTTAAGCACTGTTAAATTTTTGTATTACATAAAAGTATTAAGTAACTGCTTCAGCTAAAAATACATGCCTTGCAGTATTTTTTTTTTTGCTCTAATCATGTTTGGTTTTATATTTCATTTACCAAAAAAATCTTTTCTCGTAGGAGAGGATCAATGCTTAGTACAGCTATATTTGTTTATGCTGCAACATCGCCAGTGAATGGATATTTTGGAGGAAGCCTTTATGCTAGACAAGGAGGTAAAGTGTTTTCGTGTTTCAGCATTTTCAATGCATTGTTAAATGGAGAAGTTATTATTTTCTCATTTGCACCAATATAGAAGTGTCCTTATGGAGTTAGGTCATTCAGGTGGAATCCATTAAATTTTGAATAAACAAAAACATTTTGAGTATATTTAACTTTCATATTATCTATTCAATATTGGCTGCACTTTCTAAAGAGGTAACTGAAGTCTTAGGTTAATTTAAAAGTAATAAAAGCTAAAGAACTGTTAACAGTTGTGACTTACGAATTGCTCGTTATACTCTTGTATATAATTGTTTGGCTTATGACATCCAGAGTTTAATAACCTCTCCCTTTTCTGTTATACACTGTTAAACAGCTCATGTCATCTTATCCAGATGACTCCTACACAGTCCTCTTCTGTAGGTACTAGGGGGTTATGTAAGGCTAACATGAAAAAGATGAGTATAAATTATTTACTATTATTACCATTAATTGAGGATGGGAAAAACTGTTTGTATCATCTTTTAAAGAAGGTTATTCTACTTTCCGCTATGTGTTCATCTTTATACTTTGCAAATCAAAATGAGCATCAGTAGAGAGCAGAAGCCAAATAAAATTGACATAGCAGATTTGGGCAGGCTGTTTTCAAATGCTCCCCACTGTGCCTCTGATTTATGACCAGTTAGATCCTTGTAATCCATGAGCTTCATCCGTTCGCTATGCTGCATTCATCCCTAATGAAAGAGTAATCAATATCTATTATCTTCTAGAGTACTTTAGAAAAAATAATTCTGGGAATTTCGCAAAAGAAAATTTATATCTTTTTAGCATAATATACTTGTTAGTATTCAATGTCAACTGCACTCTGAGTTTGGAGGCTAGATGTTTTTGTTCATGTGGCTTGTTTATAAACCTAGAAATTTGTATAAAAACAGATCTAGGTAGATTAGGGTTGCTGTTCTGAAATGTACTGTGCTGTATAGTTGAGCCAGATTTGCCTATTTTTTTTACAGATCAAACTTACCAAGTTATGAAATGCTGATTATGTTGGCTAATGGTGAAAGTACATATGATGGTCTTGGAAAAAATCTATATTTTTTATTTTTTTCACTTACTGCATATTAATATTATGGTGTATTAAATTTAATTATAGACAGTATTTAAGAGCATAAAAAGTACAGGGAATACAAACAGTGAAAATTTTTAAGGTGTTGCCCAAGAGGGTTTCTTCGAGCTCCTCGGGGAGCTCTAAACTTTGTAATAATGGCTAACAAGTGTTGCTGTTCCCTTGTGCTTGGTGTTTAGAAATCACTTTCCTTCTACCTTTTCTGCTGTTGAAGATGTCAAGAGTTCAGTTCTGCTGTGTGTTAAATACCATGGCGGTTTGCTCTATACCAGGGATAGCCAGTTCCTTAATGCATCCTGAATGTGTGGAATCAGCTTATTTGGGTCAAGACAACGTGGAGCAGGTGTTGCCAGGAAGCAGCTGTAGAGCTGAGTTGTCCTGGGAGCAGTGCTGAGCTCTCCTGTCTCTCTGAGTTATAGCAGGCTCTGCACAGGGCCGGCCAGCTCTGTCTCTATTAATCTGCAGCCTACATACACACTTAAGTTTCATACCCCGGCTCCTTTGGCCACCTTAGTCAGCATATGCTATTCTTCAGCTGAAATGTTCTCACGCTGTGTCGCTTTTCCTGTCTTTTCACCTGGCCTACTAATTGATTAATGTGCTGCACCTTGTGAGTTAACAGGAGTCAGATGAAACTTAGTTCACTCTTGGCTCTTGTGTTGATGTAGTATGTTGGTATTTATTTCTTTCACCTTTTTGGGGGAGAAAAATCCTGGAGAGCTTGCTAATACATTTTTAAACAAAATGTGCTGTACCTCACCAGTCTCATTGGAATGTCCCTTCTTACAGGAAGGCGATGGATAAAGCAGATGTTCATAGGAGCCTTCCTCATTCCAGCAATGGTGTGCGGAACTGCCTTCTTCATTAACTTCATTGCCATCTATTATCATGCTTCAAGAGCTATACCATTTGGAACTATGGTGAGTCATTTTATTGGAGAATTTAAACACCGCTGTAGACACAGAAAACTACGGGGTTTTTTAATCTAAATACAATTTTAAGTCATAGCTTTAGCTTCCTAGTTAGAAATTTATTGTGGGAGGGGTTTAAGGTGCTTCAAGTATAATTCATTTTAATCACAATAGCAACAGCTGCTGGATGCCAAAACCAGTCTTGTCTCTGCTTAAAATGACACTTCTGCTTTGTGTTCAAGCTTAGTGTTTTAAAAACGTGGGAAGTTAGCAACTTGAATTTTCTCGTGGATGCCCAGTGCAAACTGGTTATAATCTAAAATGAAATACAGAAGGATTCCAAATGAAAGCTACTTCCAAGTCATTGCAAGCAAGCAGAAAAATAAAAATAAATTATCAAGCAACAATATAAGACATTCTGAGATCTGTCTTTATGAAAAATGACTCACTGTTTTCACTTTGTGTAGTGTTATTTAATATCTAGTTATGGTCTTGTGTCTATATATTTACCCAATCACTTGAAAAACTATGCTGGTTGGATTACTTTTTCATTTAATCATGATTTTTTCAGGATTTTGTTTGTTGTGTTGGCCCTTTCAAGCAACCTCAAATAATCCTGTGAATACAATGTAGGAAATAATCACTTGCCACTTCAGCAGAATTTCTGCTTGATCTTGCAAGGGGTATTATTTTAGAGCAGAAATTTTTTTTAAATACGCATCATAAAATTGCTTTTTCTAATTTTGTGCAGTATCACTGTTAACTTCTAAGAATATCTTCATACAGGGAGTCTTGTTTTCTTTTCAATATCTGTAGCAAATCTTGGAATTTAATATTTTTTATAACTTTCTTCTTTGAATATCAGTTTTTGTGATATGTTACATTGTTCAAACCATTCAGAGATGCTTGAGTGGCCTTGGATTTCTTCTCAGTTTAAATCTACCACAAAAAGAAGCTTAGTATCACAAGTTCTGTCTTATATATTGTATTATTTGGGATATAATTGAATTCAGTATGTGACTGAAAATACTTCTTAAGAACACATTTTTAATGAATGAATGTGATAGAGATTATAACTGATAAGAAGAAGATAGACAATTCTCAGTTTCAGGCAAACACTTCAAATAATTTTTTACTGATGGAAGAGTCATTATATGTACATTGCTGGACCTAGTAATTTCTGTATTAACAGTATTTTCAAGGCATGCCTAAATATCAACTTTTTACATTTAATTCATTGTTATAAAACTACTAAATATAATATTAAGTTAGACATGTTTATAAACTCTTCACTTTTTTTTTCTGGTTTTCTTGTTCAAGAAATTAGACTAAAATTCTATCTTTGAATACGTTTGTATTAGTCGGTCAGTGCCCCAAAGCAATATTGTATTGTTTTTTCTTCCTTACAGTAGCAGCCATGTACAATACTGTCATAAAAGTTTACAGCATTGATCTTTGATATGTGTGAAGAGGCTCTGTTTTACTGCTGAGCAAGCAGTTATAGTATCACATTTCTCACTTGTATTCCCATTTGGAGGCCAGGAATGCTGAGGGAAGGGAATTCCACCTGTGCTGAAGTTTTTCTTGTGAATTTGTTTAACTGATTTGTATTTTAAGATCATGGGAACGTGCAAGCAAAAGCAAATGGATATATAAATCTTCAGGGGTCACTTAACCAGAATGTTAGGACTCTATACACAGTGATCTTAACATTCACAAGGTTTTATGAGAGTGTTTGAATCATTGTTACTATGGCAATAAAACTTGAGCAGAGTTAGCGGGCGAGCAGGTTATGAATCGGAAACTTCATCAGCATGAGCAACGCTCTAATGACTTCAAATCAACAAGCTGGTTTGTAGAAGGAAATAGAAATTGCTTGCAATTACCATGTTAGGTTGAAGTCTCCAGGAAGCCCTCTGGCTTTATGGATGAGATACCATTGTAGCTTTCCACCTTTGTTTTCAATATAAAGAAGCATCCAGAACTGTATAATGCAAACTTGCTGCTGCTGATTTCTTGGGGAAATAAAACCTCTGTCATCTAAATGTACTACAATACAGAAGTTACTTCCTTTACCCTGGCATGTCTTGAAACCACCCTCCTTGATTTAAGTTGCTGACAAGAGTTGTCCCCTCTTCTTGACTACTGTAAATCTGGAAAAAGCACAAACCGAGTTGCTGAAAAAAGTTCCCAAGCTAAAAGGTTGCTGAGTACATTCTTCAATGTATCATCCTGTGCTTTGCCCATTTGGCATTGCCACTTCCCAGTGAACCTAGGGAGCCTCTGTGGCTTAATTCCTCCCTCCAGATATATTTTTCTATGGAATTTAGACAAGGTCAGCTGATAGTATCAAAGCCAAGACATCCAAGCTAGCATCCATATAGTTGCCACATCCTGGTATCTGCTCTTCTACACCTTGTCTTGAAATGCTGAATTTGATTGGGCTTTTTAGGACCTTCATGCATCTCACTGCCCTTGTAGTCTGTTTTGAATGTCAGAGCTTTATTCACCTTGTATGACTCATTCCTGCTATCTGGAATCTCCTCAAAGATGTGACAGGGCCTGGGAAGATCTAGATCTTCTTTCTGAATTCAGTCTTCACTCCTGGGACTCTGCCCTTAGCCCTTTTGGAAATATGTGCAAGCTATCTTACCTGTAAAGTGACAAACCTTCTGCAGTGAAGTACACCATGAACCTGAACAAAGGCTTAATCTCTTCCCTGGGATATCTTTCAGCTGGCTTTTCCTTCAGAATGCAGTCTAGAATGTGATGGATTTTATTAAAATATGAGAGCTTTTTAAAACTTTTTAGTTTAAAGCTTTTCAGTCCCTAGGTATATAAAGGAGATATAAAAATCTCTTCTTTTTTCACTCATTCCTTCACCTTTATAGAAATGCAATGGGTACTGTTCAATTATTCATTATTTTGGAGCCCAAATTTGATTTTTTGCATGTATTTTCTTTATTATATCCTGTTACTGGTGAACATCAAGTTCTGAAGTTGATGTACACCTTGACTTACCTTCTGTTGATGTTTGTCAGTCTTTTCAGTGTATTTATCAATCATCTTTTTATTTTGTTGTGTTTGAATTGCATGTAAAAAGTGGAGCATGGAACATTTAAGAAGAATTTTAAATAATGGCATGTGAAGTGACTTTTCCATATATGTTTGTGGAGGATGGTAGTAGTTCTGTGCAGAAATACTGAGTAATGCAGATTTTCTACTGAGTACAGCATGATTGAATTTGAAGGGGCCGTCTTAATTCGGGCATTTCATAAGTTGTGACTGCTTACGTTGTTCTGTGTGCAATACATAATTTAGAGATTTCCATTAAGCCTGCTATGACTAATGTAATATTCTGCCTGCAGAATCTATGCAGCTTCTAGTAACTGTTTAAGATGTACTGGTTTTGTTTTGTTTGAGCAGTACATTCCTTTGTGGCTAACATTTCCAGTTTGAATTTTTAATGATTTAATTAAACAAGGTTAAGCACACTGAATTTCTCTTGGGATTGAGACTCTGTTTGCATCTTTTATACCTTGTTTCGAAAAGAAAAAAGTATTTCCTGCAGCAGATAGCCTAGTCCAGGCTGCAGCTTTCTCTGTCAGGTTTGAGTTGAGATGAGTTTTGACTGGCACTGAAAAAAAGTAGTAGTGCCAAATCTTTTCGTTCCTTGAGCCAGATAAGGAAATACACCTGGCTAAAAATAGAAAAAAATCCTGTTACATATATTCAGCAGGGTGCTTCCTCAAATTGCTTGGAAGTGACTGTGGAACCCTTAGCCAAAACCCTTAGTTTAGCTGAAAATAGACACAGCTTAATGCTTCTGCCTACATTCTCAGCAGTTCGATTTATTAGCCAGAACAACATCCTAGATTAACAACTTACTTGTAATAAAATTAATACCACTTTATTTTGAAGCCTTCTATTCTTTTCTTGTTCCTGTAATGTTTGGCCAGATGATATACTGAAAACTGTTGCACTAAACAAATTCAGTAACCTCTATATGGGAGAGAGTGCAGTTTTGGTAGCTGACAGGAAAGATCAAGCTGCTGCTTTGACAGTCAATTTTTATTGCTTTTCTTCCCTGTGCATTAAGCAGTCAAGGCACCATAGCCTGCCAGTAGCTGTTTAATATTAGATATGCTCATAAAAATTTTAATTATCACCTTTGAATGAAGTTTAATCTACAGTTGTCAGAAAATATGAAACGCAAGGCACTAGGACATAAATTATATCCCTCCTGACAATGTTTCCTTTCAAATATGGAAAACTGAGTTCTGCACATTCAGTCAAGGACAGTAGAGTATTCTTTCCCCATCAAAACAAAACAAAAAGGAGTTAGAATGCAGGCTTTTTGAGGTTGACAGTCTTTTCTGTGGCAACTAAAACCTGCAAACTAAATCGGGAGTTTGTGTACAAATAAGATGTTTTGTACAACAAAAATGCAACAGTCAAAATGGAATAAGTATTTTTTAATGTACTGGCTTGGTACAAAAACGCATGTAATTGGTCTTGAGTAATATGGATTATACAGAACCTCTGCTTGTTTGCTTGATGAAAAAACAGCTTTGTGGGTGTAGTTTATTTGCCTCTTTGCATTATTTGTGCTTTATGAAGTGGTAGTTAAAGTGGTTTTCTGAATTTCTCTTGGCTGATGTTACAGTAATATTTCTCTTAAAAGGCTCACAAAGACCTTACTTTCTTATCTCTGCCTGTCACACAACAGCTGTTAATTAGGGTTTGGGGTTTTTAGTGTGTTACCAGTGACCCGCACAAGGAGGCTTCTGCAGGAGGGTAGGGCAGGTGTGTTTCTTGGTCCTGCCTTCATTTCTTCTTACCATTTGTGATGGTGAAATGGAGGCCAGTAAGTGCCTGGACTGCTTTCACTGTTGTATTCTTGCTCTCGAAAACCTTTTAGGCAAAAATCTCATAATTTCATCGCTTGTGTACCCCGGTGCCCTGTGTTTGCTTCAGTTTGGATTTAAACTCTGTAGGTTTAGATACTGCCCAACCTGCTTCATCATTGTCCTTGCCATCTGTGGCAACAGGGGCTACCTGATTCATTTGGGGGGAAGGGGGGGCATTGTTTTCACCTTAGATCTGAAATTAAGAGGAACATGCCTGAAAAGGTCAAACAACCAGCTACCTCCAGTCATCTCTCACATCCAGAGAAGACTATTACTGCCAAGAGTGAAGAAAGTCATTTCATTATCAGTCTGAGCACGTAGACTACCTGTGATTCAGACAGCAAGTGGAAAGAAAGAAAGAAGATGCTACTGAATTCACCATGGTATGTACAACCAACACCAGTTGTGTTGGTCAACCTACTAAGACCAACAAGTTGCTGTCAGCAGGGTGGGCTTATCTCAGAAGACAGAACATTCACGTCTTTGCCATTTTGGACAGCTTATCAGAGGCAGGTGGGAGAAGAAGGCATTCCTGAGCCTGTGGTATGGCCTATCCTTGCTTTCTCAATTGGATCTCCTTTGCACTGCAAAGTTATCTCAAATAATTCTATACTCCTGGATTGATGTGCTTCGCTTCCTACCGTCCTCAGAACACAGCGTAGCACTGACAGACAGCAATTCACTGTTCTAACAAAATGGTGACTTTATCTAATGCTGCTTACTGGGTCTCACTGAAGATGCCAGCTGTTCTGAGATCAGTTCATTTTTCAGTTGATGGTTAATATAATGTAAGATGCTACATCGTTATCAGATTTGATAATGAAACCACAAGCACTCAGATTTTCTGACAGATGCCAATTATAAGTGTACTGGGGACAGCTTGACTGTATTTACTGAAGCCATTATTTAAGGAACCTTGGTCTGTCTCAGCTTGTTTTATGCAGATGAACATTTTAGATTTCAAAGCTGCTGCTCAGTCAGTTTTGTGGATAACACAAGTCCTGCTGGATCAAGTTGGGTCTTCTCCTTGCCCACCTGATTTGAAGCCATTCAGCTCTGCGGTGCATGTCACTAGAATAAGATGCTACTGACAGCCTTTTTTCATCTAGGAGTTTGCCAACTAATCAGTAATTAGACCTGAGTGTTCCTTGCTTGAATCCTTGTCCAGGGTTATATTCTTTCTACGTATATTCCCTATACTAGCCATGCTTTACCAGATGGACAAATAAAAGCTACTAAGTGTTGTTCTAGGTGATCTCAGAATCCAAGGCTGTTCCTAGACAGTTTCTTTATGCAGTAAAGCAGTGGATTCATGTTCTACCACTGTTCCCAGACGGGAAATTTCTGAGATCAAGAAATTAGGCTACAGTCATCTTGATAGATCCAAAAGGCAGTTGTGGCTGGATGAGCAGTACAGATGCCCTTTCATGCTGCCTGGGTCTGAGCTTTCTGCCTCAGCCAGGTGTGAAACCTGCCTGCTAGAACACCACAGAGCACCATTGGCAGGGGCCACTCGACACACCCAGAGGGACTTGCTGCAGGAAGCAGAGCATGCTTTTCTTGAAAATGGAAATGGTTTCAATATGTTCAGCTCAAAAATTCTTTGAACCCTATCCAAACCTTGATTTTTTAGCATCTCTTCTACCCACTGCACTGCAAACAAGCTGGGACTTTTGGGTGAGGATTTTAATAAAGGTAGCACTCAAGATGATGTTATTTGATGTTTCTGATACTTTTTGACATTTTTCTCTGAAAATTTTCGTCTCATTCATTTAGGCTGAGCAGTTTTCAAAGGCAGAACCTGCATCCATTAGTGGAGCAAGTTGTATACTTCTACTGTAATTTATTCTTAGGCAACCTCAGTGTCCTACCTAAGGCATTATGCTTGCTTACCTGTGGTTTGTTTTGAGTAATGGAAGAAGATAAATGGGAGCTACTAAATATGAATTGATTGTGTAAAAACTACTTTATTATTATATTATTTATATTGCAAGTGTAAGTACTACTTAGCTTCTCCTTATTTACCATTGAAGCTTCATATTTTAGTGGCTCATGATGTAATTCTTTAATAACCTCTCCTCAAAGACATAAAGAGCAGTCTGGAAAGTGCTTCTGCTTGTTGACCACCAGTTTGGTGTACCCCTTCTGTGAAGCATGAAGACTTGCTCCATCCAGCCTCAGGCAACGTCTTCCATTCCCATCTGACCTAAGCTAGTAATGATATACAAGTCATGAATAGAGGAATAATCCACTGACTTTAGTCAAATGCTGCCTTAAACTTGTGTGATTCATCTAATTCCGAGTTTGTATTGAGCTAATGTACTTCTTGCTTTTCAGCTGCTTACCATAGATTTCTGTAGGTATAATGTTAACAGCTTTTGTTTATCCTTGGAGTAACTGCTTCTTAAGCAAATCAGTATGCGACTCTTAAACCTGTTCCCCTGTCCATTGTTTTGCATTAATGTGCTGCCATGGTTTGCATTCTGATGGAGTGAAAGACGAATGCAGCTTCTTTCTCAGGAGGCACCAGGGTGTACACAGAGCCTCAGGCAACAGTGCCATTAAAAGGCAATATTTTCATATGTTTGCATAGAAAAGGTCACAGGGTCAGCATTCAGAACTGTGGTTATTGCATTATGGGCAGTGGTTCTGTCTATAATTATCAATATCAAAAAGTTACCGAACTGTCTAATGCTAATTTATTTTGTGCTAAAGAGTTAAGAGTAGTGAATGTCTCAGTTAACACTTGAAATTTTCCTGTTTTGGGAGATAAACTGTTACCTTCACGGAATAGCAAAAATAGAGCTACATAAGTATACTGGCAAAAAAATAGATGATTCATGGTAAATTTTTAGGGAGGTTGTTCTATTGGAAAGAGCTGGAACACTGGCTTGACTTTGCTGCACTGTGCATAAACTGGATTTCTCTATGTAAGTAGGGCCATTGTGCTTCTAAATTGTGTAATCTTTGCATACCAGTGGTCACTGTTTACTTGGTCAGTCTATATTCTTAATAGCCTAGTTGGTGCATAGTGGAAAAAATTAAACCCAGAATTTTGAATGGTGACATTCTGACATGGCTTTGCAATTCTTTTTTGGGTCTTTTTTTATTGGATTAAAAATGCTTCATCTAACAGTTGTAATTTTGTGTGCAACTGCCTAGCTGCTAGATGTTAATTCCCAAGGATAGCACTCTCTGCAAAAGTGTAAGAAGACATTTTCTGTTATGAAGTACCATGAAGATTTCCTTTTATTTCCTGTGCAGTGTATTGAGTATAATGATTAGATGGAAACAGTAAAAAAGTCTGTAATGGTTCTGTTCTCTAAACTGATTCATGAAAATATACTTAATAATGTTTATTAGAAAGTTTCTCAGGAAAAATATGCTTCCATTTGGTAAACTAGATATATGTTGACTAATGCTTCATAGTAGGAGTATAAGTCTACAGCAGCAACTACTAAGGACTAATATTGGTTGGTTATCTTCTTTTGTCGTCTTATATGTGTTTTTTTTAAACTACAACTTCAATTGTTTTGCTTACAGGTGGCAGTGTGCTGTATTTGTTTCTTTGTCATCCTTCCACTGAACCTGGTTGGTACAATTCTTGGCCGAAATCTGTCAGGACAGCCTAATTTTCCATGTCGTGTCAATGCAGTGCCTCGTCCCATACCAGAGAAGAAATGGTAAAGATAAGCATGAACGTTAACTAGAAGTAATCACTTCTGTACATTTAAAATAATTTCTAAGGTGTTCAGTTTTCCTGGAACAAATTTTTATTTAAATGCAGTTGTGTCTAAAAGAACAGCTCAACTGATGTTTCCTTAATATGATTTTTCTTTTGAATTAAAACACCATTGTTAATAGTTGTAGCAGACTTTACACTCCTGGATCGTTGAATCACGTTTTGCCTGAAATGCTATTTAGTCTCTGTATAAAGGGGATAGAACCAATCCAGTTCTAGTCTAGGTATCTTGAAACTAAAACCTCTCCTCTTTAGTTAATGCCTCTTACAGGTTTAGGATTGAGTGTGCCTTGGAGGCAGAACTATTCTGATTAATGGTCTCTGTTTACAAGCTGAGACAGATTTGCAGGGTGATGGTGGGAGAAGCTTGCAATGCTGTTCCCAATTCTGCACTTTTGTTGATGACACAGAGCATAAAATATTACAGGTATATGGTTTGAATTGTGAAGAAGCGTTCATTATTTTTCAAGTGAATGTAAAGGGGTGCCTAGTCTCAAAATGTACATGTAAGTTTTTCGAAAATTATGAATGCAGTCACGTTTTCCTATTAGTTTCATTCTGAAGTGGAAGCAGCAAGCTATGGAAATTAAAATATCCTCAAAGGATTTTTTGCATAGATTTTTCTTGCTTTCTCAGTTCAGAGGAATGGAACAGACAAAGTGAAGGGGGCACTGAAACATGTACACCTGTGATGTCCATAAAGTGCAGCACACTTAGTCTCGTTTTAGTGGTGACTTGAGCAGCTCAGATGCTAGGAAGTGATTTATATTGTGACCTGTATCTTGGGAATCTGATGGATTTTTCTGGATCAGCATGGCAGATAAAAAGAAGTGAGATACTTCTCTTGAAGATGATGAAATAGCACACCATCGACTTAGACAAGTCTCCCTATAAATAATAAAAGAAGCTGCAAATTAAATCACTGGTTAGCAGTTAGATTCAGCGTCATCACAAGTACTACACAGAGGTCATCTTTAGTAAGTGACAGTATCATCTACAGGTAGCTGAGTATTCATTTTTAGCCATATGTTCATGACTCAGTATAGCATTAAAAATAAACACTGGTTCTTAATTATATAACCATTATCCTGCAAAATTTTCTTTGTACTGTTTGCTGTGTTTGTAGCCATCAACAGCACTGTGTTTTCACTGCCTTTGTTCAAGGCTAGTGGATGTCATGAGGCTTGATTGCTTAGTCCCCTTTTGGGCAAAGGAGATTCTTTTTGTGGTTTTAAGGCTGGTTAGATGATTAACCTTATTGCCTGTAGGTGATAGTTATGAGTGTTACGTCCTGAGAATAATTCCTTCTTTTATCCCTACACATGACATTTTCGAGGGAAACTTCATTCTAATATGCTGGTATGAGACAGAAATGTTCTCGTTAGCATGCCTTTTAAGTAATGCCCTGTGCTATATTAATTATCTGGTCTTAATATGTTTGTAAGTGAAAAATTAAAATTGTCCCTAACCTAATCTTAATATCTTTCAGGTTCATGGAACCAGCTGTTATTGTTTGCCTGGGTGGAATCCTCCCTTTTGGATCAATTTTTATTGAAATGTGAGTATGTCAGCCATTTGACAGCTTGATTTAAAATTATAATAATTTAATTACCATATTGTATTTTCTTTACTCTTTTCAGGTATTTCATTTTTACTTCTTTCTGGGCTTACAAGATCTACTACGTTTATGGCTTTATGATGTTGGTTTTGGTTATCCTCTGCATTGTGACAGTTTGTGTGACTATCGTTTGTACGTATTTCCTGCTAAATGCAGAGGATTACAGGTGGTAAGTATTGCATTATTTGTGCAATGAGCCAGACTGTGAGAGTTTTGTAGAAATGTAATGTTTCTTCAGCCTAGAGGGTCTTGTCCAAGTGCACTGTGCATCTTCTTGGGAAGCCTTTTGGCTGGATGCATGATGGACGTGTGTTTATTTCTAGGCAATGGACGAGCTTTCTTTCTGCGGCATCAACTGCGATTTATGTTTACATGTACTCCTTTTACTACTACTTTTTCAAGACAAAGTAAGTGGTAGTTTTCTTGCTTGAATATCGGATTACTGTAGTGCCAAGTAAGTTTATTGAAAAAAAAATGAGGAAAACACTTAGCATAAATTCCTGGTTTTCTTTTTCAGGATGTATGGCTTGTTTCAAACATCATTTTACTTTGGTTATATGGCAGTATTTAGCACAGCTTTGGGAATAATGTGTGGTAAGTTTCAGATACTTTGACATTTTTCTAACAGAATTTTTCAGACTGTCATATTTCTGAATTTAGCTCGTGCTTTTGGTGGTGCAATGTGTGTATCTGCAAGGTCTGCTCAAGAAGGCTTAGAATCTTTAAGAAGAATCTGAGGAGTTCTCTGCTCATACTATAAAAGATTTTTGTGGATTGTGTCTTCTGGTAGGAAGATAATTTATGTACTGTGCAGAGAATTCCACCCTCAATGCAAACTTGAAAGACTCAATATTTGGGAAGAGATTCTGCAAAATAAATTCCAAATTAATTAGAGTCCATGCTAGCATTTTGCTTCACAGTTTTTACTGTTGCCCCGAGACAAGGAGCTGGGTACATCCATTGAGGCATAAATGATAGCACAATACTGATGACAGTGCCGTCTGTATCTTGTGGCATGTGTATATGAGGGTGACCAGAGCAAAAAGGGCTGAAACTTCAGTTCAACATTTGAGCAATAAGTATTGAAATATTCACAGGTGAGGAGAGTGCAGAGTGCTCCTGTGTGCAGCTGGGTTTCATTGCTTTAGTAAGATACTGTTTTGACAATGTTTAGAGAAAAACATAGTTCCTGGCATGGAGGTCATCTGATAAAGTCAAATAAACTTGTTCACCAAGTTCAACTTTATTTTTATCCTCTTCTTTATGACTTTCAGAAAGTGCTTCTTGGTTCTTTTGCACTTTTCTATGAAGTTATTTGCCTTTTATGTTTGGTCTTTATTTAATGCTTCTTAGCAGTGAATGAATAGTCCTGTAGCTAATGGGAGGATTTCTTTTAGTTTATATGAGACACGTGATGAATTACAGGAACTTAATTCTGTAAAGTATAGATTTCTTGATATCCCAAGAGGGTGGCTAATATCACAGTGCTTTATAAAAAGGGGAGGGAATTAATCTCTTAACTGTTGAGTATCTGTTCCCCTTTTCTCTCATACAATCTAATCTTGCTTCATCAGGTTCTTGGCACATTACAAGACTTCCCTGCTGTTTTGGTAGTCTTGCAGCCATTTTTTTTCTTTAATAGGCTTATACTTTTTCAGCTCTAATCTTTTCTTTTTAAAGTGCTCAGGCTGGTATTGATTAAAATGTATATGATGCAGAAGCCAAGCTTGCCCACCAGTTTCTGTAATTAAAATGCTTTTTAAAACATGGAAAAAGAAGATCGTCAAATGCTTTCTACTCATGGTAGGACACTATTTGATGGAATATTAGAGTAAAATCCAAATTTATTCAAAACCAGAAAATACTTAGGCACACTAAACTTTATTTCTGTAGCACTATTGAGATTTCTTTTTGTCTTCTTAAGTGTGTTGCAAGCGAAGCTGTGAGATTCCTTTTTACTGAGGACTCCCATTTTCAGCATGTGGAGTGAAGAAAAAAAATCCCCTGTCAAAAAGCATTTGTCTAGGGAACTTGCAGCCATTGAGGTCTAACAAAGACATTTGTGTTAAGGAATTGTGCAGTGTGCATGCTCCTGACTGTACGTGTCCTGTGAAAAGTGTGCGGAGCTGTTCTGTGGGGGCTCACGCAAATGGGCGCGTTCACTATCACACAGTTGGGTATGAGACCAACTCGTTAGGGCCCAAAGCAGCCGCAGGGAAACTCTCTGTAGGCATGTATCATCCAACTCTGGGTTTAATGCCCTTGACAATGCCTAGTGAACTCAAACCCCACATGTAGTGGGATGCTTTGATCCACAAAGTTTGCTGCTCTCTGCAGAGCATCTTGGTTCTGGGACTGGACAGTAGGGAGCCCATGAGAACTTCCAAACCTTTTGAGCTTCTGATGTTTCCTCTTAGTGACAGAAAAGAATAAAACTTACTCCCCAGTTTAGTGGATGGCTTAGGAGCTACACAGTATAGAAAGGCCTCTTGCAATACCACACTTCAGCATCCAAATAAATGCTGTAAGTATGCCTGAAGAGCTTTTAAAAAAAAATCTGTAAAGTCACAACTGTAGTAAGTGTTAATTGGTTTGAAGTAGTAGATGGGAATAAATATTTTTTTGTTTTGTAGTTGCTCTTCCTAAGTATTTGAATCATTCTATTCTATGATTCTATGAATATTTTTCTTTATTCAAAAGCTTGTTCTGCTGAAATATGATTGCAGTCTATTTCTACTAAACCTATATAGGCCATAATGAAGTTATAAATATCATCTGGTAAGGTGCTTAATACATAAATAAAATATTTCTCTTTGCTGTGTTTTTTTTATTCAGATGAACCAGCTGCCCTGCATTTGATTCAGGAGGACATTCTATAGTCCTCATTGCCTAGGCTTTCCACCTTTCTGCCCCATGTTTTATTCAATGCCTGTGAAGTAGCCTTGAGGCTTAACCCCTGCCTTGGGTATTGGCCACTAGTGGCCTTCATGGATAAGGCTCCTGTAATTGACAATAGGTTATGATTTGTTTATGGGGATGAGAGCTTGTGGTCTCATGTGCCTGCTACTCTCTACTCATCCCCCTCACTTCCATCTCATGCATTCGCTAGATCCCAAGTGAAACACAATTAATGCTTTGCTCTCTCAAGTCTCTGTGATACCTGGCATCACATCACTAGAGGAATTCTCAAAGAACAAGTTCTGGAATGTAGCTGAGTTTAGCAACTAAAATGGGCATTGGGTCTTTTTTGCTTTTTTGGATTTTTTTTTTGTTTTAACAGGAAAAACATCATGAGTGTTAAAATGAGAGTCCAGTGCCATTATTTTGTCCATTTATTGCATAGGACAGATTAATTTCTTGACAAGCTACAGAAAAATCTGCATGTTTCTCTGTGTGATTCCAAGCTCACATCACCTCTCTTCACAGCCTGCATTTGGGGCTGTCCAAATGCTGTAGTGGTCTCCCCTTGAATGGGCAGGCTTGCAAGCAACAACCTGATCTTGTGTATGCTGTATTTGTTTTAATTGAACCCTACTTTGCCCAAGTTAGTAATACAGATCTCTTGTTTTCTGGCCACTGGAATGGTTGCAGTGATATTTATACAACTTGAAATGCTGTGCAGTACAAAAGCTGACTCCACAGGCTCTTTACCACTCCAAAAACATTGAAATGATGCATCAGGTCTGCCTTGTGCAGATTTCCCGATTAGGTCTGAATTCTGGGCTTTTGGGGGTCTAAAAATCAAAATCTTGTGAGAGTTTAGTGGCTAACTTCATAAATTAACACATCATCCCTAGGATTTAAAGAACTCTTCAAGATCTGATTAACTCCTTAGACAACAATGACAGCTGCAGGTCTGTATGGCTGCAATTTATGAAGGAAAAAAGCCCTTTATATTTGTATAAAGGGAAATGAAGGTTTGACAGAAAACTTCTAGCGTTGGTTAGACTTTTGTATTTAACATGTCTTCTGCAATTCTGATGCATCCTAGTTCACTGCAAATGTTTCATGCTTTGCTCTGTATCGCTTCAAGGAAGGAAAAATATCTTCTCTCCTTAGAGTCTGTTCTTTACCAAGCATCCAAGCATTTAATGTTAGAACTTCTCTGTGGTGAGCTACAGACTCTGACTTCTCTATCTTTCCCATATTTTATGACTGTGCTGGCAGTCTGACAGCAGTAGTATAATTCCTGTTTGATTTTCAGCTTCATTACAAACATGATAGTTAGCCAAATGTACTTACTCTCATTTTGGTTGGAAGAGATGAAGACATACCCTGTGGATATTACAAGACCACAGTACTTACTGAGCCTGGCAAACCTGGGGTTCTGGGTTTGACCAGGTAAGTTGCTGAATCTTTCTGAGAAGAGGTCTTGGTCCAGTGCATTTCTTTCATTTTTCTGGATGTCCTTAGTACTGCAGTATTTTGGGTTTAGCATAAACTGTTGCCCCTATCAAAAACCCACTGACCTGTTCTTTTATTGCTGCTGTGACAACGCATACTCTGCTCATGACTCTTACTAATTTGAAAACCACAGGTTGCAATTTCCTTTAACTACTAACTGCTACTTGTTTAATCTCTTTCTACAGACCTCCTTGGAGTGTAAGACTCCTGGGATGGGGATCTATTATTATTTGTGCCTTGTGGGAGGGAAAAAGCCATCTGCCAATAAAACACTCATCCAGAAGGCATGTAACTTATAATAAAAACCTGCCCTCCCATCCACCTTCCCTGCAGAGTGGGTGATTGTATGTTTTTTACCCTCTGTTCAGGAAAAAATGGACCTGGTTATTGGCAGCAGTAGGGGGGCTGCTATATTTATCGAGGCCAAGTGAGCATGGCCTCTTGGTAAGATGACTTAATGGATTTAGATTGCTAGACTAGGGAAGTTCTTGCCAGACATTCAGGGGGAGCATGGATAATTGGAGTTTGAAAACAAGTATTGCAGGTAGATAATTTTCTGTGTACAGGGTGCATGCTTTATGTGACTTTCTCTGTTTGAGTGTGTGTGGTTTATATTGCTGTCTTTGATGAGCAGCTCTCTAACATATCCAACGTTTTTGGTTTATTTTGCAGGAGCTATTGGTTACATGGGAACAAGTGCCTTTGTTCGTAAAATCTACACTAATGTGAAAATTGACTAAGGAAATAAGAAAATTGAACTATGGATCAGTTCCTCTTTTCCTGGGGATGAACTTGCACAGCAAAAAGCACGAGAAGAGATTTGGGTTTTAACACTGGGCACTATATGGGTCTCCATTTTGTGGATGGCTTAAAGTAACATCTATTCCATTGATCCTAGGTTCTTACTGACTGCTTTCTCCAACTGTTCACAGCAAATGCTTGGATTATATGCAGTAGGCATTACTACAGTACGTGGCTAATCTT